>JADKLZ010037946.1:212-12334 GCA_021533235.1 Biomphalaria straminea
TAGATAGATAGATAGATAGATAGATAGATAGATAGATAGATAGATAGGTAGATAGATAGATAGATGGATAGATAGATAGATAGATAGATAGATAAATAGATAGATAGATAGATAGATTTAGATGTAATACATAAAAATAAGGAAAAATTTACTTTTAAGAAGACAAATGAGTTTGGCTTTTCACTATTTCCACGATCACTCTACAGATAAAACAAATTTTATTTACAAGATAAATATAGTACTTAACATCGAGGAATTTATTTTCCTAGTCATGTATCTCTGACCAGCAACTGGACATTAAATGTACCACTGCCTACGCTGAGGCGGACGGAC
Source organism: Biomphalaria straminea (assembly GCA_021533235.1). Classification (NCBI taxonomy): domain Eukaryota; kingdom Metazoa; phylum Mollusca; class Gastropoda; family Planorbidae; genus Biomphalaria; species Biomphalaria straminea. The sequence continues at coordinate 546 of JADKLZ010037946.1, forward strand.
CCCATGAACCAGGGACCAGGGAGACACTTAAATCATGTGACATCTGACCAATTAAGATAACGTGGCCCCGGAACTGACTAGTGGGATAAATCAAATGTCCATCTTGTAACCACTGTTTACGTTTTGTGGTCAAACATTCATAAAAACATGATTAGAAGTAGGGTCATAACAAGACCATAAAGTGAAACTGAGACTTAGTTTTCGAGAGGTTCTATGTTTTGTTTTTTTAGCTTGCTATATACCTTCAAGTTTACATTTTAGGATAAATGATATTTATCTATTGGGTTTTATGAAACTAATCTGCATATGAATGTTGTTTTCTCTTCTAGTTAGTCTATCTACTGTCATCGCTGTCTTTTTTTTTTCTTCTCTCTAATCAGTCTTTCTACTGTCTTTGTTTCTTCTCTCTAATCAGTCTTATCTACTGTCTTTGTTTCTTCTCTCTAATCAGTCTTATCTACTGTCTTTGTTTCTTCTCTCTAATCAGTCTTTCTACTGTCTTTGTTTCTTCTCTATAATCAGATCTCTAACATTAAATGCATTCTTGAAAAATCCTATTTAACTAAAGTTTGTAAGGTGCAAAGTTAGGTGCGAAGTTAGGTGCAAAGTTAGGTGCTACTATTTCTCTTTGACTTCTTTAAGTGAACCTTCCTTTTTTTTTATTACATTGCTTATATTAACTTAGTAAATTTCTTCTATCTTTGAATTTTTCTTCTGTCTTTTGTTTTAATGTTTCGATTTTTTAAATCTATTTTTCAACCTCTTCTATTCATTCATTGTCATCAAAATTTGCATACTTGCTCATTTCGATTGCAATATATGAATCAATAAAAAAAAAACAATTATTTAATCAATTAGTCGTAATAAATTAATTTTGTTTTTTAACAAAAATAAATCACCAGGCTAAAGGGAGATACGCCTTGTCTAAAGAAGTACACGATTGGAATGAAAAGATAAATGCAAAACGAAAAAAAATATATATAAAGATTATATCAAATATTATATGTTAATGTGAAATTATATAAAAAACAAGATTACAAAGAGAGTTTGTGTAATACACAAACTCAGAGGCGGCCCCCGTCGGAGTCGGATCCCTGTCAGATCCGCCTATTCGCAAGATGTTTGGATGTTCCTTCTAAGTCCCTGGCTCAATTACTGTATGCTCCCATCCTTAAACTATCGCAATATTCTTGAAAGAACAGTAAAGGTTAAATCATATTTTCAAAAGCCTTTAGTGTTTTTTTCTAACCGTGACAGACAGACCAACCAACAGACGAAACGCACAAAAATATGCTACATCCATTCTAATGGAGGTATTAAACAATTTTATTTTAAAAAATCTGATTTTTTTAAAAATTTAATAAATTAGTTTAGAATCATGTCATTTCCGGGCTTTACGCTAGTACACGAAAGCCGCTGCTAAAAAATCATTTTAAAAAATGTGCGTGATATCTACATGCCTAGCGTATATCTTATAGTAACATTTCCTCCCTTACATTTACGTAATTATTTTAGAATTGGTGTTTTGTTATTAAAAAATCGCTTGCATAATTAATTTTATAAATTAAACGGTTTGCTTTTAGAAAACTAAAAGTAGCCGTTGCACCTAAACTTTTCAAGCCGCATTTAATGGTGAAATAATATTTTTCGTATCTCTTCTAGTTTTGGCGCTCTGAGTCTGACAGACGGACAGACGGACAGACAGACAGAAAGTCATTTAAAAAAATGTGCGTGATATCTACATGCCAAGAGCATTTCATATAGTAACATTTCCTCCCTTAGATTTACGTAATTGCTTCACAATTGGTGTTTTATTATTAAAAAATCGCTTGCAAAATAATTTTTATAAATTAAACGGTTTGCTTTTAGAAAACTAAAAGTAGCCGTTGCACCTAAACTTTTTAAGCCGCATTTAATGGTGAAAAAATATTTTTCGTATCTCTTCTAGTTTCGGCGCCCTGAGTGTGACAGACGGACAGACGGACATTTTGCACAAACCTAATAGCGGCTTTTTCCCCTTACGGGGGCCGCTAAAAAAACAACTGAATGCATATTATTGAATTATGCAGAAAACATTGTTATAGCATTGCTCTTATTGCTATTTTGACAGTGTTCTTTCCTTCTACAAAAATACTCATTGGGTTTGATAGTGTAACGAGTTTAGTGTGACCTTTTCGATAGTTCTAGACGCCATGTCAAGTCAGTGCGTTGTCTAGCGTAAACAAGTTAATTTTAGAATAGCCAATCATAGAAAGGGGTTAAGGGAAAAAATTACACACGTCATCTTCCAGAAGGTCAAAGTTACTAAAACAGTTATCAGAGAACATTCTATGCTTCTCAAAGATAGGATTTGAAAAAGTATAAATTAAGGGAAAAGGAGTTAGTCAGGATCCTCGCACAGTAACGGTATTTGAAGAGCAATAGTCCTCGCATAGTAGTAGTTTTATGTAGCGGTTGCCCGTAGTTCAATCTTCTCTTTATAAAGCAATAATAGTAGAAGTCTGTTATTAAGAAGTTGTTTATATAAGTGAAGTTTTATTTATATTAAAGTAGAGATTGAGGAAGTGTTTGTTCAAGAAAGTAGAAGCTGTATTAAAGTTTGTTGGAAAAAAATGCTGAAATAGTTTTGTCTTCATTCTTATGAAGTATCAGGTCAATAATAATAATATCAATCCCGGCATGTGACGATATACTGAACATCACATTATTCACATAACAAAACGTCACAGATACGAATGCGATATTCCGAACCTTCTATAAGTATTTGAAAATGATTTAAGACTAAAAAGTATTTTGTTTTTTATTGAAACGCACTGAAACTTTGAAATACTTTTTAATGAAATGATCGAAACCTTGGTTATAAATTTCACTTTAATTCAGATTAAACTTTTTTTTTATTTCAAGTTAGCTTGCTTTGTATGATCCAAAGCTTAGATAGTGCGATTTACGATTTATAATTACTGAATTGTGAGGGGTGGGGTGTGCATTATAATACAAATTAAAGTCACTAATCCCATTGTTCCATGGTCTTATCTGTTAAGCTTGTTGTAAGTAAGTAAAGTAAAGTTTCCCTTTCAGATCTTGTGGTCTATAGGGCAGATGATAGGGCCATCTGATTCTGTGGCCCACGGTTAACGAGCATGTCATGTGGCCAGCACAACGACCAACCGCCCCTATTTTCCCCAACTTATGTCATTAGAGCTGGATGGACTCGAGGGCGCCCGAAAATCCCGAATATAAAAATGCCAGTATACACCAGGATTCGAACCCGGGACCGCCAGTACGGAAGCCAGGCGCCTTACCGCTCAGCCACCGCGCCCTCCTTGTTGAGGTGGATGAATGTCAGTTAAATATTTGTTTAAAGAATATTGATTAAAACTAAATTATCATATCATTAACATCTTTCGACTTAGGACCTTACACAACTGGATGAAACAACACATGTACCAGAAGCTCAAAATTGGAACCAGTGACATCTGCCCATGTGGAGTGTCACCAGAGAATGCCGATCAACTCCTCCAACACTGCATTCCTTACCAAGAGGCCCGTATAAGACTCTGGCCCCAAAACCAAGAGACCCGTATAAGATACTGGCCCCAAAACACCCCAATAGAAATAAAACTATATGGTGAGCTCCCTGATTTGGAAACCACTGCGCAGTTCATCTCATATATTGGTCTAATCATCTGAACCCTCCAACATAACAATGAGAACGAAGAAGAAGAAAAAGATATCATCAGTTAACACACATTGCTTATAAAACACGAATCCTTTAATTGAATTCTTTTTTACATTTATATTGGAAGATTATTTGATATAATAAAGCACTTAAGCATTTTATTTAACATGAAAACATTTCAAAACTATTTCCGTATCTAACTATTTGTCGAGAAAGAGGGGAGCAGGGGGCTCTCTTGTACCAGAGAACATATCAGAATTAGTTACTCGAAATTTCATTTAAGTCCTGACATTGAGATTTGGTTTTGTTTATTGTAATCTAGTTTTCACTTAAAATGTGAGACTCTAAAAGTCGCTGAAAATCGGTACTTAAATTTCTAACATAAATGTCACACTAATAGTAAAAAACAACTTTTGACTATTAAAAGAATGACATATTTAGTTGTATGACGTCAAGACGTATCGTAATGTCCTCCAGGGAGGACCTCTTACACAGTTACTCAATTAAAACATGGCGAGGCTGTTGATGTCTTCAACATGGCTGTGCACTTTTTGGGTACATCCTGGAGCCTGTCAATAGTTTATTTGTTGTCTTTTCTTTCGAGTTTTGTTGACAGTTCGCTGGTTCGACTTCTAATGACGAAACCATGTTCCTTTCATGTCTTTCTGATTTTAATAACTGGCGAAATTCTGACCACACCACGACTAACCGTCTTCTAATACGTCTTCATTAAGTCATCGCAGCATTTTAGGACATTCATTTTATTACTAGTCTATAAGCTGTTAGCAGGGCCGGTCCTAGAGATTTTGGAGCCCTATGCGAAACGGATTGCGCGGGGCCTAATGTAGGTTGTGATAAGGATAATAAGGGAAAATTAAAATTTGTGTATTAAATTAATAAATTTGGCTTTGCATTTTATTCAGATTTTACTAAGTGCGAAATCCCTGCCAAATTAACTTTACGACCCATCTACAGTAGATTGTAGTTTTCCAATATATAAAAACGTCGATAATCATTGAGATCTCCCTTTTAGATTTACTATAGCTTTTGAAATTTTTTCAGATCGATATAGATTATGATCTATATTTGTATGCCAGTGACTATTAACGTAAATTAAGAATTTCATCTTCTTGTTCTGTTTAAATTCACTTGTTAGTACATTTTGTTTAATAAAAGTTTACAATGCCGTTTTTATTGATAGTAGGATTGGAGTTTTCAATATTGGATGAGACCCCAAAGTGACAATTTTGTCTTTTTTTTTTAAGGAGATTTGCATCGGTTTTCAGAATATTTTAATAATTTCAGATTTTCATGAATTTTCGGTATATTTAACAATTTCAGGAGAATTCCAGGAACCCTTTAATAATAACTTAAAATTGTTTATTTAAATAATGTGCAACTAGTATTCACGAGGTCAATAAACTATGCAGAGCCCCTTGCAGCCGATTGGTTGCAGTGGCCCAATACCGGCCCTGGCTGTTAGAATGATTAGCGTAGTAGGGATACTAAACTTGAGATTTGAATCATAAAAGCAAGAGTTGTCCTATGTTTCTATACTGTAACGACTGTTACTGACGCGAATGTCGTTTGTTTGCTGAATGGCGTAATAAGCCTCTTCTGGCTTGTATACTCTATGCACTAGATTGGCTAGCGCGTAGGAACATCTAACTTAAGTTCTAAACTGCTAGGACATCACACATGCAAATAAATAATAAACTTCCTTCTAGCAGACAATATTTATTAAAACTCTTTGACTCCGGAATTAATCCGGAATTATCTTCCACTTTTGGACGGAATTAATTTTTCCGCCATTTCGGAGTGCGCTACTCTGCTTCGATATAACTTGTATAACTTTTTTATTTATTATTGGAAAATAATAAATTTGATATACAATTAAAGAGAAATGGATGTTCTTTCTTTTTTTATAAGTTTTTAATATGCAAATTATGTTGTTGTTGTAATTTTGGACTTTGAATACAAAATTAAAAAAATGAAAAACTTACCAACTGACATTGAAAATATCTATTCAAGTTCATGTTTTAAGAATCTATTGTCCTAATTGAATCTAAAGAACTTTTTTCCTCATTTGTATCCATTTATATACATAAAACCACAGAAGAAACAGCAATAGACACAAAAAATAATAAACAGGAGCTAATAATCCAATGTCACTACTTCAACGAATAAGTCCAGCTCATTAGACTAAGTCCAGGTTGACACCCACATTTTTTGGTGGATAAAATCAGAAATAGTTCTGTTTCAGTGCCTAGATCTAGAGTAGACCTCTATCTGATTATATTTAGATTATATTTAGATCTAGATAATGTAGAGACAGCTAAATTAGTTCTAGATCTACATCGAACTTTAGCTGGGAGTGGGGCTGCTTCATCAGCTAAACTTCATCATTACTAGACCTAGCCCTAGGTCTATATATTTTATAAATTAATTTACTAGATCTAGATCGATATCATTAGATTTAGACAAAATTATTACCATCAGAATGATCAGATAAAACAAAATCACTGTCATGTGAATTATTTTACTTCTTCATGAAAGAAATTCTTAGATCTACAAGGGTTAGATGGCCCTGGTTAAGGGTCCATGTAAAATGAAACACACACACACACACAATTTTTTTTTATTATTTTAAAACCTTTTAAAACATGTTGAATCCGGATGTTTAGCAAAGGGAAACTATCCTAGATAAAAAAATTAAGCAATAAAAAACATGAATCGGAGGAATAAAAACGAAAAAAAAAATTTAAATAGTAGACGATTATTCCGTTGGTCCGACTTTTTCCCCCCTTTTTAAAATCAACGAAACAATCGTTGCTCCGGAGTCAAAGAGTACCATAAAGAAATCACAATAATGATAAAGGCAATTCCAGCCATCACATATCAATAAGTACAGTAATAAATCCAATCAGAAATAAAGATTTCACTAAGTACATTAGTACATCTTATACGATAAAAAGTATCATGCTCCTTATCCTAGGAGTCTGGGAGAACAACTGACTTCTGTCAGGTGGTCAGTTACTGAGCTGATCAAAAATCTCGTGCAACAAGCACGGACTTCAGTTAAGTGATTTCTAGTCACTATGTACTACAATGGTTCTCAAACTGGGCTGTTACATACACACACACACTTGAAAAAAAAATTTGGACGCCATCTAATGTTATTGTAAACTTAAGTCTGAGGTATTTTTAGTTTTGCTATTTTTTGTTGATACTCGGTGATTGGTTTGTGGCCTTCGGCTGATTAGAGAGCTGGTAAACGACTAAACCGTTGTAGGATTACTATCTCTGTACTAATAAAACTTCAAAAAACTTGAATAACTTCCTTCTATTACGAAACTACATAGAGCTTTATTTATAATAAAGACTAAATCAAGTTAATATATTATATGAGATCAAATAATTGTAGTAGGCTTTAGTAATAATAGCTTTTAACAAATTATAACTCACTACAATAACACAACCTTTCAGTCTCAGGTTCTGGAGTCGTCTTCCATAAATAAGACCAAATGACGGCAATGCCACTTATGTTGCATCATTGGGAACCTCTTCCCACCGTCACCATAAAAAATACACACACACTCCATAACTCCCATGCAGGCGTATTCAATTCTTAAAGAAATAAACTGGAAATAAACTTAAACCAGACTTCTTGTATAACAAAATTTGGTAACCCTAGCTTTTATCTATAAATATACCCAGCTTCAACTAGATAGCAGACATATGTAAAAACATACAGAAATTATGATTTCAAGAGGATATAACTCACTACAAACTGACCGTCGTTTCTGTCTTACGTTTCTTGCTAGTCTCCCCTTCAACTTTCAAACCAGCGCTGTTTTAGTCATGTGGTTTCATCAGAAACTCTTCAGTTAATACATTCAAAACAAAATGAGAATGTTTGTACAGTGGTCGCTTGCAAGTTGAATGTTGACAGTTATTTGGGGGGCACAAAAAAATCTTTCACAAAAAAAAAGGATTTTTACGAATAATTTTGTTTAATTGAAGTTCACATAGCGCAATTTTTTTCATGCATATAGCATGCTCAGTGCGCTATGTTCTTTTGTGAACCAGTAAAGGAAATCGAACTCAAACCTTCTTGTGAGGTAGTGAAGCCGTGGCCAAGCGGTTTCGGCCTCTCAATCACACATCTCAGTTTATCATTAACGTTTTGATCAAACCAATTTGAATACAATTATAATCAAAATTTAAAATATATTTGTAAGGAAAAAGGAATTCTATTGATAAATGTTGATCTAATCAGATTTATTGATATTTAAGAAGCTTGAACACACAATGAAGGAAATGAATAGAAGCTTGATGAAGAAAATCACGAGTTTCAATGTTTTAAAATTCAATTTTAAATAAATGGATGAAGCATGTCTTTGAAAAAAAAAAGTTAATTTATAATTATTTACACACTAGTCGACCGGCGGCATAGCATACGCCGCTATTTTCCAGGGCAGGCCTTAGGCACTGCAACATATGCGACCACAGTGGGTCCCGAACTTTCTTTGGACCCGTGCTAATTTTTAGGTGTATAAATTATGAAATCGAACCATTTTATAAAGCATAACAGATTTCCCGCGGCCTCTTGATTTACCAGGAGCTTCCTGGAAATCTCCTGAAATGGTATTAAATGCTATGCCGCCGGTCGAAAAAGTCCTGGAAATTTCCGGACATTATTAAAATCTTTTTAAAGTAAAAAAAAAAATGCTATGCTATTTTGTGAATGAAAATAGTGCGGATTTGGATATATTATTTCCCATTCACAACATGCTGCGCCATGGGATCTTCCCAATTGCTTGATATAAGTAAAGTGAATGCGTGAATTCATGAATGAAAAATACTATGAAAATGGCTAATTGACCTTAATTTACGCAATTTTAAGAATATAGCTGCACTCATGTAACAATGCTTTAGAAAAACAAATTTGAATGTTAATTTGATTAAATGGACTATAATTAGTACGTTCATGTGCTAAAGCATAAAACTATCTCTGCGAAGAGAAGTTCTATAATCGAGCCATGGGATCTTCCCATTTACTTGTTATAAGTGAATTCATGAATAAAAAAATACAACAACATATGCGACCACAGTGGGTCCCGAACTTTCTTTGGACCCGTGCTAATTTTTAGGTGTATAAATTATTAAATTGAACCATTTTATAACATGATATAACAGATTTCCCGCGCTAAAGTCAAACCTGAGAGTAGTATCTATCTGTGTATTGTCGTTCTAGTTTCAAGAGTCTTACGACACAATCACAATATAATCTCTTCCGGCTTCCACTTTTTTAACCTCCCTTCCAATCGCTACACAAATTCATAAGAGAGTTTTATGAAATTTACAATTGTGTGTACATTATTTTATGTCTATAAATTGTGTTTAATCTCTAAGACTGAGGATCATGCAATTTTTATTTTTTTCATAATTTAGAAATCATAATTCAATAGTAGATATATATACATGTGTTTTCAAGTTACAGGAAGTTACTTCCTTTTTCCGGTCTATATTTATTTATGTCTATGCTATTTTGTGAATGAAATAGTGCGGATTGGGTCCATTCACACCGTGGTGCGTACGCCATGGGATCTTCCCTATTTGCTTGCTTGTTGTTGCTTGCTTGCATATTGTTGTTTGACCTCAGACTTAGAGGAATATATATATAGATAGATAGCTGAAAGTAATCTGCAAACTTAAACCTTTAATTAAGAAAAAAAAATTTATAAGAACATTAACTTTCACTATATCAGTCTGTCTCTCAGTCTATCTGTCGGTGTGTGTTTTAAGCAATGGGAATTGTTTTACGTTAAGGTTATAATGGTGCGCGAGGACTTGAGTGACATGTCAGATACACGAATATTAATACGATGGGGTGTTTGTGATTAAAGATTCTCCTTATCACGGGGGCCTCCTTAAAAGTCAATGTCTGGGGCGGTTGCCCCTCTTGCCTCCCCTAAGGTCGCCTCTGTTATTAAAGCATATAATTAAACGAATATGTTAACATATATTTCTTCTTAGAAAAATTTTTCTCCGCTTTTAAATGTCTTCATTTATGTTCCTACTATTTAATGATGTCGCATTTCCCATTTTGTGCTCTTTTCGCTAGAGATAAAATATAACTCTATGAATGATGATTCAGCATTATTTTGATTGTGTTTTTTTTTTTTTGCGTGTTTTGTTTTGCTTTTTTAAAAACAATGGCGTGTTCTAAGAATGTCAACCGAGAAAACCGAGAAAACGTATCATTAGAACAAGCAGACTGATCGGTGGAATTTATTGGTTTAAAATAACGTCCTCCTTTGAAAAAAAAAACTTTTAAGAGACGAGGTTAATAAACATTGACCATACCGAGTTTGCAGAACAGGTTGATATACTTGTGAACAGATTTGACTTTAAGGTACCAGTGCTAAGTAATCTGTAAAAAAAAAGTAAAGTTCCCCTTTCAGACCTTGTGGTCTATAGGGCAGATGATGTAAAGGTCATCTGTTTCTGTGGCCTACGGTTAACGAGGGTGTCATTTGGCCAGCACAACGACCAACCGCCTTTACTTTTCCCCAACTAATGTCAGGTACCCATTAGAGCTGGGTGGACTCAAGGGCGCCTGAAAATCCCGAAATAAAAATCCCAGTCTTCACCGGGACCTCCAGTACGGAAGCCAAGCGCTTTACCGCTCAGCCACCGCGCCCTCTAAGCAATCTGTGGACGGTACATTATGGTGAGATCACTTGATTTTACAATCACTTCGTTTTGACTTTGCTCTTCGTCTTCTTCTGTGTATCTGTGTCGTGTAAGCTAAGTGTCCGGTTGTGTATCCTGAGTATCCGTTTTATATATGCAGAGTATCATGTTGTGTACCCTAAATATCTCATTGGTATCGGTTAATTTTTCGCTTGCGGTTTCTGAGTATCAATTTTCATGTATGCTTAATTTACGGTTGATCTGTTGATTATCCTGAGTATCCATGTTGTTGTATGCTTAATTTACGCTTGCTTATCCTGAGTATCAGTTTTGTTGATTGCTTAATTTTCAGTTCCTTATCCTGAGTATCCCGTGGTGTGTGGTCTTAATGTTGTCTGTTTGATTGAAGTGTTTAAAAAAAATTAAAATATCAAATGACTGATGGTTAATAAATTTCTCTAAAATTCTGGAAACTATTTGAAATTAAATTTTAAAAAGTTGAAAGAAAAACAAATAAGGCGCTTTTTTGCTATCAACATATATTAATTTTAGCTCAATCTGCATGCTTTTTTCCCTTTTTTTTCACCACGTTAATGCACTCTAGCAAAAGTGTGTTTTGTGGAGCTCTCGAAATTTGCAGGATGTTCAGATTCAAAACTACATTGAGAACATCTGCACTTATAGGGAATAATGGAAGGATGGGGAATGTTGAGAAACTATGGGGATTTATTGAATGTCTTTGAAACAGTCTGACATGCTAGTAGTGTAAAGATACACTAGCGTGAAGCTAAGAGCAATTAAAACCTTTTTTTTTTTTTGGGTTTTGCGGAAATGACGGTTCTATCTGCTGTCACGAAAAATGTTTTAAAAAGTCAAAATTACAATGCAGTAACAATGTCAAAGTCAAGTCTTAATAAAAATTCTTACATTTTAGAAAAGCTTGGCAGTTCAGAAGTTCATTTTAATCCAAGCTATTTCAAAATATACGAAGTTAGGAAAAAGTTTACGCCATAAACTACTGAAATGCTTCCTGTCTGTCGCCTTTAAAACACACACTCACTGGCGGTACAAATATCGTTACGTTAATTTAACAAGAAGAACTTGACATGACAATCATGGCCAAGTCTTAAATTACCAATTACAAAGACAAATGTCTCCATTGTGTAAGATATATTAGAGAGTTGAAAATAGCGCAAACAAAATGTGACTGTACTTAAACTTTTAAGAGAAGAAAAATTCAAAAACTGTTTTAAATTGAACTTACAAAATATTCACTTAAAGCTAAACCTAAAACCTAAAAGTAGATATGTACGTTAAAATCTATTGTTTACATAACAACGACCTAGATCCCGTGAGAGAAAAAGGTTAACCAGCATCAATAGTATAAGTCATCAATAGTATAAGTCATCCA
>JADKLZ010037951.1:0-14116 GCA_021533235.1 Biomphalaria straminea
CCAAAAGGCAGCACGGGAAACCAACTCCTAGATACCCCCTCCCCCCCCCACTGGTCCACAAATGAGATTGGACCAAAGCGCTCTGAGCATACTATAAACATGAAAGTAGCGCTATATAAAAGCTATAATAACAATAATAAAGTTTGGTTTCCGTCCCTCAGCCACCAAACATCCCGGATACATTTGTCAAAGCTTATTATTATCACACGTCAACATAGACAATGTTAAACTTGTGAGATACTCAACGTTTATCTTAACGTTTAGTGTAATGCACTCACCGTCCTCATCGAAGAGGTGGAAGATGTGTGGAAAATCTTGAGAGTTGAGAACCTCATCATGGACAATATCTAACTCGAGGAAATAGAGAGGGGCGTTTTGTGGATGAGGGAAACCTTCCTGTCTCCATCCGTTATCGAACTCTTGTTTGCTGACACTGCCATCACCTGGTGGAGAACATTTATATCAAACAAAATGTTTAGAGATTCTATCTAATAAGTAAAATTCCCCAGTCAGACATTGCAATCTCTTCAGCAGATGGTGCATTGGTCACGGTTAACGAGAGTGACATGCCAACACTACTACCAACCGCCTTTACTTTTCCCTAATTCATGTACAGCAGGGTGCCATATGATCCCGGAATTGAAAATTCCAATCTTCACCAGGATTTGAATCTTTGACCCCCCACGTTGGAAAGCCAAACGCTTAACTATTCAGCCACCGTGTCCCTTGATCGTACCTAATATTAAAGTGTGTTGATTTTTTTTAAGAGGAAAAAAAAGGACAGGGAGGAATTCTGATTTTTTTTGGATAGCTCTGTGTTATGAAATAAGTATATGTAGTCCAGTGATGTATTGTTAGTTCTATTCTAATTTAGTTTTGCATGTGTTATTTTTAGATTTTTTGGTTTCATTATATATATATTATCGTTTTGCTGTATTTTAAATTGGCATAATTTATTATTATATACTCTTAAGCGAGCAATTCTTGTATATATATATATTTATTTATATATATATATATATATAAATTTTATTTCGAAAACGGCTCTAACGATTTTCTTTAAAATTTCAAGGTATGTGCGTATTAGTGAGAAAAAAATTCTCAACTCATTGGCCACATCGGGAAAACTCGAGTTCGACCGTTATTTCGATACGAAAATGTCTCAATTTAATTTTGGTTAGAATAATTTATGAATGAAATGGAAAATTTATGAATGAAAGTTTTCCATGAAGTAATCGGGAAAAACGCTGCTTAGAGATATGAATGAAGGGATGTGTAAAACTAAAAGCAGACCACGGGCTGTAGCACCACTGGGATGGATGGATGGCAAAAGCCGGTATGAACTTCTTATTGTCCGACAGTCAGGCTGGGCAGGGCATTTATTTAACCGAGCAAGGCTCGGCCACCTGATATTGAAATATTATTTAACTGAGAAGGGCTGGTTTCTTAATCTAAATCCCAATGAGAATAAAACAGAAAGAGAACAAGAAATAATTAATTTCCAATAGTTTATCAAATAATTAGTTTAATTTTATATTTATTGATTCTTGTGTTGTGAGGTAAATGAAATAATTGTGCAAAATATCAGCATCATCCGAGATTGGGTGTTTGAGTAAAAAACGTGTACAAACTTTTTACCAGACAGATAGAGTTGATAAAAGCTTTTTAACAAGTTTTGAAATAGCTGCGAATTAAGAGTTGATAAAAGAATTGAAAAAAAAATAATTTCTCTTACTATAAACTTATTGTAAAAGTGAAAATACAACCTTACCATCGTCATCAAAATGTAGCCAGAATCTTGCAAACTCGTTTTGCTGTAACAAGTTATCATTGCCAGCGTATCTTTGGAACAAATTGTTGAAGTTTTGTTGACCTCCGGGCTGGGCGACGACGCTGGAATAAATACAGAGAGTGTGACTGATTTTAAAAATCAATTCGAGCTAAAGAAAAACAAAATAAATCTACCCAATACTTTATAGCTATAAGTTTGTTCTCACTTCGTTGTTTTGAAAACTTTCATGTCAGTTATTCTGCTCTATGTATTATGTCAATTATTGTGTCCTATATATTTTGTCAATTATGTACAGGTAGATTACAGAAGTATTGAAAAAAGTTACGCATCATAGTAAAGAATATAATTATGTTTGAACACTTTTCATCAGAATAAGTCAAATTTCTAAAACTCTTTTAATTGTTGCACTAAGTAATTTTGTTTTCTTTTGTTGGCAACAGTCATCTTCCAAATAACACCTTTGAAGTTACTGTGTCTACTTTTGTCTAGAACTCTCCCAATCTACAGTATTCTCACGCATATCCCCCCCCGGCACATGTGTATAAACCGCACATGTGTATGCCACGCACAGTGACGCACTCATTACAAAATAAGCAAAAACAAAATCATACACCCCGCACCCATGTATACCTGTGAAGAATTCATTTACGAACCAACTGTTGCTGCCAACATGCTTCACGTATTGGAAGAAGACAGTGAATAGGATAGAAGTTTCAATGGCTTCACTAACTTTAGCGAGCACAGTGACATTAGTGAAACTGGCCAACGATTGCGGGCATTGTGGTCTATACGTTTCGACATTACCGGTATCGGAAAATTTGTTTTGTTAATTACTTATTTGTCACAATTGATAAGATAAGATAGTTTTTATCGGTCCAATCAAATGGAAATTCAGTTTCACTACAATTGACTGACATATTAAAGGTTCTCTGTCGCATCGGTACTATTTGTTCTCTTGAAAGTTTATAATGAGTGTCAAATGCCAAATAACAATTCACGATCACATAGCGAACTATATGGGTATAAAGACCCATCGATATATCCACACTTTCCGTTTATGAGTAAACTTTGTCAACAGCACACCTTTGTATACACCGCACAGCCGCCATTCGTTTCTAAAAACTTTAAAAAAAAACACGGTTTGTTTGCGCCAAAATACGATACTAATTGGTGTTTGCAACTATATTGCTTTAGTAGAAATGCTGAGGTGAACAATTGACTTGTAGTCATACTGGATGTTCCTGCTAAATATATCTTACTTTATTTGGTGACGTTTTTAGTTTCCATTATATTGCGACCACATTTCATGGAGCTAATTCTTACACTCTCTTATTGAATCTTATTGTTTAAAGAAGGTCAACTGGTTTTTACAAAACAAAGTGTAAACAAAGAACAGATAACTGTGATTTACTTTTAGTGTTAAGATCCCAATCTTATTCGCAAAACGATTTATCGGGAAAAAAATGAAAAAAGTATAAAATAAAATAAGTTAAAGCTCTTATTATATGTAATATTGGAATGGACCTCATTCACCAATCGTAAATAAACACATTTAGTTACGTCATAACAATGATAAAACAATGAAAAATACGCATCACGTGACAGTCTTTATGGATTACACAATTTGTATAGTAGTGATTTAGAATCACGTGGCTAAATGTTTTATGTTTGCAATTGGTGAATGAGGTCCATTGACAAAAAAATCTGGCAATCTCATGTGTAGAAATAAATGGTTTAATTTTTTAAATAAAAAAAAAACAAACAACGTTACCAGCCAAAAATGGCAACAGCAATAATGGCAAGAGATCTCATGATTGTTCAAAGTCTGGCACACTGCTTCAAAAGTAGTGATCTCTTACAAGTGTGGTGTTTATATAGACGCTCTGTTGGTCATTACAAATCTAAGTGTCCTATTTCCGGTCTCATAATTTTCATTTCCTTATCAGAAAAAAAAAGATTTTTTTTTTTTTAAATTTAGACTATCAAACTAAATTGCTGGATGAGATGTCACATAAACAGTTCAATAATAAAATCTTTTGAACTACATTAATCATGTGTTCTTGTTTTTATTGAGTTTCAACAAACGTGTCCTCATTCTGTTTAACCACGATCATCATACATATTGTAGAAAGATGAAAATTGTATACAATTTTAATAACTTCTTCGCTAAAAATTAATTTTTCCAATAGTATAATTTCAATAATAATCAATTCGCCACTCACAACTGTTTAATATACTTATAACTATTCAATGACGACCTAAATCGAAGATTGGAAGACATTTTTCACTTGAATATTCCCAACTGGGTGCTGAACCCTTTTGTACGTGAACAAACTAAGATCACAATCACAGATGAATACATATTAATACAGAACAGTTTATTGAAATATCTACAAACGAGGAACTAAAACCAATGTTTGAATAAGGAGACCACAAATTCCGGTAACAAAAACAGATTCCAGATTTATTTCCTGCATTATGGGTCATTGTAAAGAAGTTGTTGACTGCTCTCCCGTCTTCTTGATACAACGTGGATTCGTTGTCGTTGTGAACCTCATAACAAATAAAACAAGATTACAAAGAGAGCTTGTGTGATATACAAACTCAGAGGCGGCCCCCGTCGGAGTCGGATCCCTGTCAGATCCGCCTATTCGCAAGATGTTTCGGATGTTCCTTCTAAGTTGAAAATAATTAACTTCTCTCTGGACGACGGAGGATGGCGAGCAGAGTATAAACCTGCCTTATCTTGATGTTTGCGCCCTAGACTGTAGTTCGGATTTATCGTTGGCCCCTGGCTCCCATCCTTAAACTATCGCAATATTTCTGAAGGAACAGTAAAGGTTAAATCATATTTGCAAAAGCCTTTAGTGTTTTTATTTTCTAACCGTGACGGACAGACCAACCAACAGACAAAACGCACAAAAATATGCTTCTTTCATTCTAATGGGGGCACTAAACAAATTTATTTTTTAAAATCTGATTTTTTAAAAAGTTTAAGAAATTATTTTAGAATCATGTCATTGCTAGTACACGAAAGTCGCTGCTAAAAATTCATTTTAAATAATGTGCGTGATATTCTTATTCTATGTTGCATTTCTAATAGTACCATTTCCTCCCTTACATTTGCGTAATTGTTTTAGAATTGGTGTTTTATTATTAAAAAATCGCTTGCATAATTAATTTTATAAATTAAACGGTTTGCTTTTAGATGGACATTTTGCACAAACATAATAGCCCCTTACCGGGGCCGCTAAACAAACCGACTGAAAATTTTTGTACATGAAGTCGGGCATAATTACAATCATAAAATCTCGCCAACCTCTTCCAAGTCATTATTACTAGTGGCCCCAAAAAGGAGAAAAGACGCTAATAGTTTTGTGTGGAATGTCTGTCTGTCTGTTCGTCCGTCCGTCCCGTTTAGATCTCGTAAACTAGAAAATATAAGGGAAAATCCGACATCATAAAATTTTAGACCATTCAAAGTTCTTTTGCAATGGCTGCTTTTTTTTCTGATCTAATTACTTAAATTACTTATGCAAGCAGTTTTTTTTTTTCATAAAAAATATACGACTTTTACAACTACTAGTACTAATTACTAGTAACAAACACATGAGGCTATTTAGTAGGGGAGATGACTATTTACCATATTTACAATACATTTAAGCAAACAGTTTTTTAGATTTTTGCAAAAAAAAAATATTTTTTGTTACATTTGTATTGCTAAGTTAAGTAAGTTCTGTTATACTAACTACTACATTTACGTAAAAAAAATTTTGAAGAGGAAAAATCTATTTAGTATGCATATATATGTTGGACATAATTTAAAACAACAATTAATAAGTAGTTTTTCATATTATCGAGTGAACTGAATAGCCATACAATTACTCTAGAACACTGAAATAAAAGTTGTTGTTTTTTTGTTTTGTTTTTTTTACGAAATTTTTTTTTCTTGAGGAATAAGAGATTGAACCTTTACAAAACAATTATATCAATTAAATATTCATTATAAGACATCAGTTAGGTCAGTTTCACATCTAACTTCACATTCACTTTCATCTATCCTTTGTTCTCCTGGACAGCTGGGGCATCACACAAGATCTGTCAACATTCTTTCTTCATTCTTCTCTGTCATTTGTCTTTGACAGAATTTCATTCTGATGTTCTTTCTGAAAATATTGAATTACCTGCCTGGGTGGACCGCTTCGGAGGCCGATTTCGAGTTTGTGTTTCCTCATAAATTGTCTTTGTAACCTTGTTTTGAATTTCATTTTAAGCATAAGTTATAATCTCGTGATATATATCTATATCTAAAAGTTTAGACATTTGTTACTTATACAATATGTATTTATGTAACTTTTACATTGAGGGATCCGTGGGCAAGTTTTGATTTTATAAAACTTTCAACTTTTCAATAACGTTTAACTTTCATTCTAATTTTTTTTTCTTATGTTAAATAAAGAAAACAAAAAACAATTAGTTTCTGATATATAGGCCTACGTTATTTCATATTATTTTAAAATGCTTAAGCTTGTCATAGCATCTTACATACGTGGACGCATTAGGCAAAAAAAAAGCTTTTAAATATTTGAAAATTCTACTTTTTATCCTAAGGATGGAAGTGGACAAAACGTTCTGAATGGTCTGTTAGTTGAACGAGAGCACTGATAAGACGCTATCTATATAATAGATTTAAAAAGCTGACTCTCAGCGAATGCCAGGTGGAAATTGATCTATTAATTCTCATCTCAATGTTTATGAAAGTCTAGAAATTGTTTAATTACAAACAAACATAAATTGATCTGTTGTCAATTAACTTTTGTACATAACTTGAAAATCGACAGTGCATTATATTGTATTATATGCAGTACTGGCTCAGGGATGGAGTTTACCTTACAACTATGTGAATATATTCAAGTAGTACAGCGAACAAACATATCACTTAATTCTATATCGACATTCACTAAGAACAAAACACAAAAGTCTTTGTCAATAATTTAATAGAGTACAAAAAAGATAGTAAAAAAATAACTAATTAGATGGTCACGTTCAATCTGAGAAGTAAGCGTTCCAGTTGTATCTGGCCTCTCTTTCGTTGATAGCACCATTACCTGGAATATCAAACATATTGGTTGTATTAAAGTCTGGAATGAGAGAGATGAGGACAGAGACAGAGATGGGGAACAAGGAATGAGAAAGCAGGGACAGGGAGAGCAACTCCAAATAAATAAACTATCAACAGTACTAAATTCATTAAACTTATTTCATAATAAGATCCTGTTCACTATTATTTTTGTTTTGTTACAACATGTTTAATATAGTCTGGAGACTGCAGCAAGAGTGACTATATTGAAACTACGGTGGAGTATTCTGGATTTCGTGAATCATTTTGTTAAATACTTTTAACCGAATCATTAGAATTATTGCAATGCAATACTAGATATATTTATTTCTTGATAAGTGAATTATATAATTTTGTACGGATACTACTGTAGTATTTTTTGTTAAAAGTCTAAAGGTTTATTAATGTACATAATAAAGTTTTCAGACAAAAATAGATAAAAACTACACTATATCACCGTTAATAATTACATTGTTAATGTAAAGGATTTTTTTGTATTGGGAGAAGGGACATTTATGTATTAGAAGTAGGAAATTGTTAATTTGAATTAATATACCATGAATCTATCAACTTTATTATAAATGCACTAAAAAAAAATCAACTTCTGTGATCAACTTCTTTGTCTGTGTCTGTGGCATTTTATGTCTCTCGAGACGATCATTTTCATTGGCAGCTTCTCTGTAAACATGATACAATCAACCAATTTTAACTCACCGTCCTCATCGAAGAGTCGGAAGATATGTGGGAAATCTTGGGAGTCCAGAGCGTCATTGTGGACGACATCTAGCTCGTGGAAATAGAAAGGGGCGTTTTGTGGATGTGGGAAACCTTCCTGTCTCCATCCGTTATCAAACTCTTGCTTGCTGACGCTGCCATCACCTGGTACATAGCAAACAAGCATTTTAACATTTTAGTTCATTGAGTTTCAAATATCGTATAGCTTACGCCTTGAAATAATAGAAATTGTTTTCAATAAATGTTCTATAGTTTAAGTGAAAACCAGAGGTGAACAAAAGAGTGAGTGAGAGAGAGGGGGATTGGGAGGAGGAGAGAGTGTTAGCTTATAGATTAAATGAAATAAAAGATACAGTACGTACCGAGAGTAGGGTACCATAATTCTCAATGACAACTAATACAAAAAATATCTTATACTATACTTAGATATTATTTAGAAGTCCTTTATGTTACATGTTGTTGTTTTTTTCCTCAGTATTTTATGAGGTAATGATTTTGTAATTGTTATTGTAATAAACTTATTTAAAAACAATTCACTACAACACATTACACTAAAATACACTACAATACATTACATAACATACATTACATTATATTACACTACACTACTACACCACAGTACACTACACTATACTAAAATACACTAAACATACACTACAATACATTACACTACACTACACTACAATAGACTACACTACAAAACACCATATATCTAAATCCTATACTATTAAGCGAGCAATTCTTGTATATATATATTTATATATCTTTGATTTCGAAAACGGCTCTAACGATTTTCTTTTAAAATTTCAACGTTTCTGCATATTAGTGAGAAAAAAATTCTCAGCTCATTGGCCACATCGGGAAAACTCGAGTTCGACCGTTATTTCGATATATATATATAATGTCTCGTTGTAAAATTAATTTTGGCTTGAATAATTTATGAATGAAAGTTTTCCATGACGTAAACGGGAAAAATGCTGCTTACGTCACTAGGCTTACCGTAGTACACTAAAATATTTCTTAGAAAACAAGAACGCGTTTAGAGATATGAATAAAGGGATGTGTAAAACTAAAAGCAGACCACGGGCTGTAGCACCACTGGGATGGATGGATGGCAAGCAGGTATGAACTTCTTATTGTCCGACAGTCAGGCTGGGCAGGGCATTTATTTAACCGAGCAAGGCTCGGCCACCTGATATTGTAATATGTTATTTAAGCAGTACAATACATTACACTACTATATTACAATAGAGGGCGCGGTGGCTGAGCGGTAAAGCGCTTGGCTTCCGTACTGGAGGTCCCGGGTTCAAATCCTGATGAAGGCTGGGATTTTTTATTTCGGGATTTTCGGGCGCCCTTGAGTCCACCCAGCTCTAATGGGTACCTGACGATAGTCGGGGAAAAGTAAAGGCGGTTGGTCGTTGTGCTGGCCACATGACACCCTCGTAAACCGTGGGCCACAGAATCAGATGACCTTTACATCATCTGCCTATAGACCACTAGGTCTGAAAGGGGAACTTTACTTTTTTTTTTTTACTATATTACAATACATTACACTTCACTGCTCTACACTACAATAGACTACACTACAATACACCATATAGGCTATCTAAATGTAATATGTTAAGCTTTTTCATTAGAAGGAGTCTTAGAAAAAGATTTAACCTGGGTAACAATAGTACTTTTCAGATCACTAGAACTTACGAATTAATATTAAAAAAAAACGTATAGCAACCCTAGTTAAATTATTTTTGAGAAATAAATGCTTTCGTACCATCCTCATCAAAATGTAGCCAGAATCTGGAAAATTCGTTTTGCTGCAACAAGTTATCATCGCCAGCGTATCTTTGGAACAAATTGTTGAAGTTTTGTTGACCTCCGGGCTGGGCGACGACGCTGGAAATATAAAGCTAACATATTAATAATGAAGACTAGGAATTAAAAAATAAAATCCTTAAGTAATAGCTTAAAAAATAGAGTGTTTGTATAGAGAGGTATTTATTATTTCGTCAGTAAAACATAAAAGTAGTTTCCTAGTCTGTGTGTGTAAATTGTTTCTGAGCATCCTAAGCTTAAACCTAACAGATAAAAGACAAAGTTGAATATATGGTAATAGTCAACTGCTTAAAATCATCCTTAGCACGCAGATGTTGTAAGAATAAAAGTTATTAGACCAAAATTCCTGACTTATTTTATATAATACAGACGTTACTTCAAAAAAGAAGATGATTACGTCCTACGCGTCATGCATTCAGTCATGCATATTTACCAGTGACTTAAATTCTGCCAAAATATATCTCATAAATATTTGAGCGTATCTTTTTTAATAAGAAAAGTCACACCTAAAGATATAATCTTAGAAATATTTAATTTTATTATTTAATACTAAACTTTAATATTTTCATTTATTTCTAAAGGCTCCATAACACATGCACTTATCCTCCTGATGGGCAAATAAGAAGATCTAGTTTTTAAATCTAGTACTTTGCTGTTCTTTATTATGATTTAGGAGCCAAACCTTTTTCTTTTTTCAAAACAATAAAACAATGGCTTAAAGGTACACGTTCATTCACTTACATGGTCATTTTTTAGATTTACGACAAAAAATTTGACAAACTGTCATTTAAGAAACAAACATAAACTTTAATTGAAAAAAAGGTTACCAGCCAAAAATGGCAACAGCAATAATGGCAAGAGATGTCATGATTATTGAAAGATTGTCTCACTAGACTGATTCATAAATCCGAGACAAATACAAAGTTTTTATAAACACATTTTCTTGTTCTGAAACCTTTTGCTGCGTCATGGTGAGACCTTTGATTGTAGTTTTATACAACCCTGGTTCTGGTTTCATCATTTTAATTCTCTTATCAAAAGAAAAATCTCTTTCTGTCAAGACTTACCCAAAAGTTGCATTCTCAGTTTAACGATAAGAAATCAAGATACTTAACAAAAGTATTAAAAGATCATTCGACAATTCTTCACCAACCAATCAGCATCATGCTAGAATCATTAAACACCGACATTCATCGTGAAACACTGACCTGTTTTTTTTTTTACTGGATCTAACCTTTCACCCAGAAATGTAATTAAAAAAAAATTAAAACTATATAGAATAATACAAGCGACATACATCCAAGTAAAACAAGAGACGTTTGGGCCACGAGGCCTTCATCATCTAGAAACAAAGGAAAAGACAAACAATTAACACTAAATAGATATTTAGTTAATTTCTCCGCCCGATTTTGTTGTTGGCCATCAAAGAAGAAAAGAAAACGTAATCTAGAATGACCATGACACATGGACCAAGCCGGGAAGTAGAAGTAGTTTGGACATTTGAAATTAGACAAAGAATATATGTGACTAATATTTTGTGTTTTTTTATGTGTCGAATGTTATTCAAGAAAAGCTTGTGGTAAAATGGTCAATTGTTTTTTTTTATTTTCCTAGCATGTGCATTACCCGTCTTACAGAATATGTTCTAGCATGGATCCAGGGGCGAAGCTAGGGGTTCGGGGGTCCGAGGGGGATCGACCTCTCTGGGGGCCCCTTGCATTTTCACTTAATTAAGACTCTTTTAATGATTAATGCCGTTGTTTATTATCTAAATAATGCACTAGTGACAAATCTCAATTCATATCGCTTCACTTCCTGCATTCTATGCAGCAAAGACATCTATAAGTAGGGACCTGCGAATCAGGAAATTTTTTTCGAATCGAATATCGAATCGAATATCAGAAAATATTCGAATTTCGAATCGAATTCGAATCGAATATTCTTGAAAAAAACTTGACAACCAACAAGTGTAAAATAAAACTTCAAATTCAAAATTTTTATTATATTATATTTATTTAATACTGAAACACAAAAAGTTAACAATAGTTAAATTGCAAAGCAGGCTTTTTTAAAAAAGTAGATCTTTATTTATTTTAACCCAAATCAAAGTTTCAGCATTATTTTCCGAGAGATTGTGACGATGGTCAGTATTAATTTGTCCTCCAACTGAATTAACTCTTTCTGAAGAACAATTTGTTGCCTGAATTGCAAGCAAATTCCTTGCTGCTCTGGCCAAAAGTGGAAAAATATTAATACTTTCTTTCCAAAACTGAAGAGGATCACTGTTTCGATCTACAACTAATTGCTTTGAATACAAACTGAATTCATCCTTAATTTTCTCAGAAATGGTGGAAATTTTGTTGATTCTGGTATCTCCTTGAGCATCATGCACTTTCTTGAACATTGAATCTTTAAGGCTTCCTCTATTCCTGTCTTGAACAAGACTTTCACGTGGCAATTCATCAGAATTTTTGCCAATTTTGCTTCCGTCAGAGTTTGCCAATATTGTCTCTACAAATAAGACAGCTTTTTTAGTTTCAGCTTCTGAAAATAAGTAGTGTTTAAATCTTGGATCAATGAATGTGGCTGCCAGGAGATGATCCTTTGTCGAATCAAATCTTGCTCCAAGTTGTCTCAATAGCTCATCTCGAAATTGTTGGAGACCTGTTGGTGATTTGGACACTAACTCTTCCTTCAATGTAAAAATGCAAGGATAGATCAAACTTATGCTGACATTGGAATCAGCACTCAAAACTGTTATTGCTTCTGCTGTTGGTCAGACATTAATAAAACGTGACCTCAAATCAGATAACATCAATACTGACCAGTGGGAAGACATAGCTCTAGACCGCACCAGATGGAGAGAGACAGTGACCAAGAAAGCTATGGACAGCGAAAGAGCATGGGCCTTAGCTCTGGAAGAAAAGCGGACAACGCGGAAAATGGCCAGCTCCTCTACCACTGTAGCGAAGACCATCTTTACCTGCGATACTTGTGGAAGGGAGTGTCTCTCCAAAATAGGGCTCCACAGCCACACGACGAAGTGTGCGAGATGAACCATAGTCGTTTCTACGACTGGAGGAGGCCAATGATGTTGGTCTTAGAATTGGAAGAGTAGCTTTCAGAGTATCTTGTAAAGTTTGTGTTGATGGTTTTGGTGGATTTCTTGCACATTTCTTTTTAACACCACATTCTACAAGTGCAAGAGAGACAAGAAAAGAGTTTTGGTCAATCCATTCCAGCAAATAATATGTACTATTGAATCTAGTAATAACATCTAATGGAGGCTTTGATTCCTTAATTCCTAGCTTGAATTATTCACAAAAAGCATTACTTTTTTTGGAAAATATTCGAAGATTCGAAAATTTAAAAATAATTTCGAATCGAATTCGAATATTCTTTTTATATTCGAATTCGAATCGAATATCGAATATTCGCAGGTCCCTATCTATAACATCATCTACATCTAT
Organism: Biomphalaria straminea; assembly: GCA_021533235.1. NCBI lineage: Eukaryota > Metazoa > Mollusca > Gastropoda > Planorbidae > Biomphalaria > Biomphalaria straminea. The sequence goes on from JADKLZ010037951.1 coordinate 12,953, forward strand.
GATCTATACTTTATAGTATTTATGACATCACTGACATTAAAGCCATGATAAGCCTTTCTTGCGTCATTGTGCTCCTGGAATAGTTTTGATGAACTTGAGCTTTGAGAATGACGCAATGGAAGTGGCCTGAGTTAGCTGTATTCGGAGGAGGTTGCAAGGTTTGAGCACACGCAATTACCATATGAAGCCTGTTTCCGCAATTTGTCTATTCAAATTGTATTTCTGGTTTGTTGATGAAAACTGCTCGTACATCAATTACGTCATTGAACAAGCGATTTGGCATTTATTTCATCATACAAACAGGAAAAAGTAACACAGTTTGTCATAAGCGTGTCATCATCCAACAGGTGTCTTGGTTCAAGAAGAAACCCAAAGGTATCCATTGTTTTCCAGCCTTTGTAATCTTTCCTTCATCCCCATATGAAATCTGTCCAGCACTTCTGTTGCAAAACTTTTGAATTGCAGTTCTATTGACAGTCCTACATTAGAACTCAACTTCCTTTAAAGTCTTTTCTTTCTTCTGGTTGGTTTGATTACAGGGAATCCATAGTATTCACTACCTTCTTTTGCTTCTTCGTTGGATTGGGTGATCAGCTTCATCCGTTTCTCATCATTTTGCAGAAAGCTTGAATGGGTTTCAATATATTTATTGTTTATTTTTTGTGCCAAAGCAAAAGAATTATTGCATTATACACAATAGGCAGAATCTATATATTGCTATGCTCGAGTATAGAAATACTCCGATTAGAATCACAACTGCTAATGAGTAGAAGACTCAGGGACATCATTCCAACTGGTCCCAAACTATTGAAACCATCGGTAACCGAATAAGCAGAGACATTACTCAACGAACGACAGATGAAAAGCAAAGTGAAATACGATGCAAAAGCAAGACTACCTAATGATTACTCTTCGGAGAGAAAGCGAGAGTTCGTCTAGGACAAACATGGCAGAAAGCAGTTGTCATAAAAAAAACATTACTCACCCAGATCTTACATCATAAACAAACGATGGGAAAACAAACAGAAGAAATCAACGCTTTTTGAACAAGAGTTTCGATGAAGATATCTCTGGGTACTATGATACCGACGAAGGCAACGAACAGTAAACTGTTAGAACAAACCATGGAACTATACTAATGGAACACCAGCTTCGAGATTTTAT
>JADKLZ010037965.1:8644-19908 GCA_021533235.1 Biomphalaria straminea
CTTTGTTGGCGTTTGCAGAATCATCATCATGAGATGATGAGAATGTATCAAATCAAAATTAAAATGTCATACTATACTCATTGTGAGTGCATGTTGAGAATTACTTTTAGTTAAGTTAGATCTATCTAGAGTCTAGAATCTAGATCTATAGTAGAGTCTTGTATATGGAACACCGACTTTGGGAACTAGGTCAATTTTTTTATTTTATTTTTTTGTAGGTCAAGGTTTAAGTTAAAAAAAAAACTGAAAGCAGATTCTTATTCTGCAACTAAAGAACTATAAATATAGCAGTATTTCTTTGAATTAACACTCATAGTCAAGATTTTATTTTAAAATACAGCAAGTCACTCCATGGTCCTATACGCCTATACGGCACGCAGTTTTTGTGCAGTCTCCTTTAGCGCACGGGGAACACCTTCAATAAACACCACTATGTCCTATGTAATTGCTAATAAATTATATCTAAAAAATAATTATTCATCCCTTATATGGCATAATGGGTAGGATAATTGCCTGGGGAGGTTAAAAAATAGATTTTCATACATACATGTATGGTTTCTGAGAATCTCAAAAATTGCCCTTTGCTTTGGAAAAGTGAAACAAAAATAAAGGAACTTATTTAAAATTGGACATTTGCAGTCCTGATACGTCGTTTTTAGCTCCAAACATAAAAACAAATGAGTTATAAACAAAAAAGCGACCTGTTTACTGAATGAGAATCGGATGAGGTGTTCCATATACAAGACTACTATCGTCTATAGTCTGTATAGTAGTATTAGTATAGATCTAGTGTGAGTGGACAGCAACATGACTATGAGTGCCCGACTGGGGGCTGGAGAATCTAGAATTCTAGATCTACTACTGACTAAGCCTAAGGCCTAAGCCTAAGGCTAAGACTAATGTCTAAGGGCAAGTCAGGCTACTAGGTAACTAGCCTACTTCAGTTTCAGTTCTTGTCATTGTCTTTTCTTACAAACTAGATCTACTCATCTATATAGAGCTAGATCTAGAGTCTAGGAGAGTCTAACTTCACTTTTTTTTAGTTTTAACACTAACACTACTAGCAGTAAATGAGTAAGTTTGAGTAAGTGAGTAAGTTCAGTAACACTTAACAGTTAAGTTACTTACCAACCATCGATTGTTCATCGCTACATGTCACAGTATCTTGTCCAGTGTCAATAGAACCTTCCAATTCTTGAGACATTCTAGGCTATTGGTGTGTATATCACAATTAGTTTAAATACAAATAAATAATCAACTAAATACTAAGCAACATATATGCCTGATTCTATGTTTGTATGTAGAAGTCATAGGTCTGCAAGAGGCAGCCATTTTTCACAAATCACGTGACCGAACCCGAAGATAAACTCTTCAAAAGCTCGCCTGGTTCTGGGTTGTTGTTCTATTTTCCGTGAATTTTTAGAAGATCTATGATAATAATAGATCTAGATATATATCTAAACAGTCTGGATCTTTCTACATTCATATGTCAATCTAGATTTACTATAGATGCATATTATATGCCTTGTCCTTTCTAGTAGCTATGCAAGTTGAGAGCTGTGTCATGCGATAAAACTCATAAACATAAATATGACAGAATACACATTGCGTATATAAGCTTCGGGCAAGAGGGGCTCGTTGGCAATGCATGGCTAGCTACCCACCTAGGAGAAGGCAAGGAAAACTTTGAATTCAAACCTCTGTTGCCTTGCAGCTATACCCAATCATGTGAAAGGCTTCGAATCGGGAGTAAACCCTGAGGAAATATCAGGAGCTGGCGACCCTTTGGATATAGGCCTACGGTACTGTACATCTGCTGCGTGTAGAGGGGGGAACTGTTCCGAACTGATGTGTGGGGAACAACGTTCCGAACACAGCAAATGCTGTGGATGGCTGCCTGGTCGAGCGGTTTGCACGCTGGACTATCGTATCGATTTACCGATGGTCCCGGGTTCAAACCCTGCCCGCTCCCATCCCCCGTCGTCCTGCGGGAGGTTTGGACTAGGAAATAAATATCTTCAACTCTGACGGAATTTCCGAAACATGTAAAACAGGCATGTCAAACTCATTAAGGTGTATGGGCCGCATTTAAAACTTACTAGGACGTGAGGGGCCGCAGCAAAAAATCAGTTGCAAAATAGCCTTCTAGTTTTATGTAAATAAAGAAATAATACAGTAGAATACATTAACTAATGGCATACCTGTCCCTAGCTAAATTTGTAGTACTATTGGCTAATAAAACATTACTATGATTGCACATTATTTCCTTTGTCTTTATGCTTGACATCTTTTCTGGGATACCATTAATGTCAGGTTAAAGTTTGTTTGCCACTGCAGCTTTCATCACAGATGACAAATTTTGATCAGATATTCTTGAACAAGGAGGTGTTTTAATAGCTTTTATTATGGGAAAGAACTGCTCACAGAGACCAGTGCATGCAAACATAGTTAGAATTCCGGCTGCAAATTTCCGTAATTCAACGTATTGTACATTTTTGACATTGCCAATTCAATATACTTCGATTTCAACTAAGAATCTGACAGCTATTCAATCAGCTCGAGTCGCACATTTCAATCAGCATTTTCAGAATCAAATAAGAATGGAGATGCAAACCACGAAAATTCTAGCTCGTACGGAACGAAGTCACGAAACGGTCATTGAAAGCATCCACTAACGATTCTAGGAGTAAGACATTTACCAAATGTCCAAAGCGTATTTAATATTTTTAGTTTTAGTTCGTTGAGAAGTGAACAAGATTTTCACTTCATATTTAGTTTATTTGTTTGAAAGCATTTCACATGATTACACGCAGCTGTGACAATTTTTTCTTTACTTTGAAGTTTCAAATTCAAGTCTTACAGGTGACCAGAGAGATCAACTGCAAATGCCAAATCCCGAACTCATTCGTCAGTTTGGAAATGTTTAACAAGTTGACCTTTCATTTTGAGAAACAATACGATTTCGATTTCGTCACGCAGTGCAAAAAATCTCTTCAATACTTAATGACAAATTTTGATCAGATAATTTCGAACGATGAGGTGTTTTTTTTTAGAACCAGCGGACAATCAAATGCGTGTCCAATGTCATCCAGAAACATTGAAAATTGGCGAGCATTAAAAGCACGGGCACGAATAAAATTGATAACGACTAAAACCGGTCTTATGACATGTTGAAACGTTAATTGCTGTGCGCAGAATGTTTCTTTGTGAATGATGCACCGAAAATGAGCAAATTTAAAATTAGCGTCAGTCTCTCTTATTTTTGCAAGTAACTTCGCATAAAAATTATTTTATTTCATGATTGGTGCGCCATATCTTGTGAGACTAGCTAGTTTTACCAAAGATAATTGTGCTGCATTATCACCTCCTGTCATTCCCTCAAAAGCTACGGTCAGCGGGCTTTTTCAGTTCACGGACCAAAGGTTTGGAACTCACTCCCCATTGATCTAAGACAGACAACTTGTTACACCACTTTTAAGAAGAACATTAAGACTTATTTGTTTAAAACTTTTTTAGATTAGTTTGTCATTTTATATGTTTGTGTTTGTAATGTTTTTACAGCGCCTTGAGCCTACATTTTTGTTTGTTAACAGCGCTTAATCAGGCTTGGACTGGGCCGCCGGGACACCGGGAAATTCCCGGTGGGCCGGCGGCTGCCAACTGCCAAAAGAAAGTTATTATATTTTTAATTTTAACTGAAATTACCGTTGATTATATGATAGCTTCAATTAATAGTTTGTATTGAAAATAACCAAACTGAAACAGCAAAATCATTACTTTAAGTTACGAGGTTGCTTGTGAGAAGTGAAGTCGTTTTCAAAGTTGAAATACATTTCGAATAGATTTAGAAATTTGCTTAGCCAGTCAACTTTACAATCATTCATGCTGATGTCTTGTCAGAAGGACCTTCTTCCAAGAATCAATAACAATGAAATCATTGATGTTTTAGCATCGACTAGTGCAGGGGTGGGTAAATTACGAACGCGGGCCACATGCGGCCCGCCGAAATGTTTTATGCGGCCCGCGAAAACCTAAATAAATCATTGTAAATATTAGAGACATTATTGAAACTTTTGATTCTTATCATTTGTAATGAAGAGGCTAAAGGAACATTGTCTCCAAACGTCTTTCTAAAGAGTTTTGAAAAAAAAAACGTAGATTATATTCAATAACAATACTATATATATGGCTCCTTCTGTCTCGGAAGACAATGGATGCATTAGCCACTTTGCAGCAGCACCAGAGTGTCCTCTCCGGGGCGCATTCCTGGGCCTCAGATAAAGGGATCATGGGTGGCCCATGCGTCATGATCCCTCTCTCGACCTTGCTGATGTGATCCAAAGGAACGCAACGCATTACATTTGGCACCAACTCAGTTGCAGAAGCTGCATTTAATAAATAAAAACATTCTTACAACTTAAAGTAGTGTTTTTGAACTTTAAAATGTCATTGTTATTATTATATATATATGAAATAATTATAAACAATACTATATAATACTATAATATACAATACTATATATATTCAGTAAAAGACATAAGTCCAGGCCAGTATTTATTCAATGCTATGGAGAACTGTGTTGAAAGAGTTGGGTTCATTTGTATAAGATGGCAAGGGTAAAAACTGATGGAGCTTTGACTCAGAAAAACAACTTTTAAAATAACATAAAGAAAAAATTCCAACCATAAACTAGTAACTGGAAAGTTTACACAAAGCTACATTAAATTCATTATACGTTGAAGAAAAATAGCAGGCCCTATGTCATTCATCTAAGCTCAGAGGCCAAAGTATGTTGCTGCTAAGGTCAATGATTGTTAAATGGCTCGCACAGGAACTACTACATGATATTACAGAAAAGGAATAGCGAAACTTGGAAACTTGCGTACTCCATGTTATTGTTCGAAGTACATAAGGTCTTTAATAAATTGAAAATTTTATTTCTTCCCCTTTATTTTGTATATTCTTTTTTTTATTGGGGGCCACCAAATTCACTTCACCTATATCCTCCAATTCTAAAAAAAATTCCCGAATGGCATTACCGAAAAGTATTTGAAGATTTGGAATTAAAACATTCTGATGTCTGGTAACAGTTGTAGGTCTATTCACTGGCCAATCATTAGATCAATATGGAATTTAAAGGAAGAAATTGTTAGGTTCCTTGATGGACATTGACTGTGACCCTTTCCTAGTATCTCTAATAAAGAGTTGAAGACAAGCTTCATGTTTATCATCGGATTCATTGTAGATTGTTGCTTCTACATGAAATGTATGTGCATCTTTAATCTTTTCAAACAAAGCACACATCCCTGCACTAGTGATACGATTAAAAAAGAGTTATACTAGTTAGTGGTGTATTGAAATTTTAGACTCTCTGTTTCTTATGTTTAGGTTGTTAAAACTAGGAGTTATTTAACTGTTTAATGTTGTTTCTCATAATTACGAATTTGAACATTTAATAAATAAAAACATTCTTACAACTTAAAGTAGTGTTTTTGAACTTTAAAATGTCATTGTTATTATTATTATATATATGAAATAATTATAGAAACTAAAGTAAAATATATAAAAATTTAATTAAATTAAAAATAAGTAGTGATATTAAATTACCGAAAAAAATTATATGAAGCTAATGATGAAATGGGCCGCCGCCATGACCAAATTTCCCGGGCCGGTTTTTTAAGCCAGTCCGACCCTGAGCGCTTTATAAATAAAATTATTATTATTATTATTAAAAACATCCTCGCTTGTGTGGCGTCATGCATAGAACAGGGCTCAAGTAGTTCCTCGTGTGTCAAAAATACTGTCACATGCCCTTATGAATATATCCAACTGTGCTACACCCGTTACATCAGTTGACTCAAAAATAATTCAAAATTCAAAATCAGCTCTTTCGTTCTTTAATTGTTTACGCAACCTGACTGACATTTCATTTATTCTATCTACCAACCACAGTGTCACTAGTTTATGCTATTTCTTTGAATGCTTTCACCTTTTCTGGGCAAATTACTTCGGCTTAACAACACACTTCTTCATAAAATCACATTTATTAAATGATTTGCAATGGTTTGCAATGAAGTTTGACAAAATGTAGCTTGCTTTCACTGCAAGCTCACCATCGTAGTTCAGTCTAACAAATACTATTTTTCCATTCAAGTAGCTTGTTATTTCTTATTTTCCAGCGTTATAGTTTAACATTATTTTATAATTTTTAGGTGGCCAAGCGGGCCGCATGCAAGGTGGTCGCGGGCCGCATGCGGCCCCTGAACGCCCAGTTTGACATGCCTGAAAAACATTTTACAAACAAACATTTTAATGCTCAGGCATTCCTATAATTTCCATGAGATAATCCATAATCGCTTCGCGACTAAAGGACGCCATAGACTTAATGAGTGTATGTCAGATATTTTTAATAATTATTATTCATGCCTATATTTATTGTTTGTTGTGCCATAAATAGGCCTATAGATCTAACACAGTGATACCCAAACTACGGCCCGCGGGCCAGATCCGGCCCGCGACGGTGCTCCATCCGGCCCGCCGAAGCGTTGGCAAAAGTGTAGAAAATCCACTCTCACAAAAATAAGTTTGAAAAAAAAGTATCTTTCTCTACATTAGGGTAAACGGATTGTATTGATAATAAGTAATCGATTCAATAGTTTCTAATAAAAATGGTTTGTCTATTTCCTATTTTTATTTTATTTTATTTTTATGTGGCCCGCGACACGACTTTCAACAACTAAAATGGCCCGCGGACCGAATGAGGTTGAGCATCACTGATCTAACATATTATAATAAGCCGCCATATTTTGTTTTATTAACATAGAGTGTTTCTTTTGAAGGACATTAACAGCTTTATAAAATCAAACACATAAATGAATCGGTAATTTTGGTTTGAGACGCGATTTCTAGATGAGTCGATGAGAATATTTACCAAAAAGAACCATTTTCAGACGGCAAATACATAACAAGTGTTTTCTAGCAGAGAAGGAAGAACTGTGTTCTGAAAAGAATATTCCTGTTGACGTTGTCAACCTTTCTCTTGACTATACAAGGCGAGATAAAGAAGACATCTCCATACATTCAAATTTAACAGACAAACAAGATTTCGAAATTTCTTCTATTGCCGCCGACGAATCTACAAACTTATCAGATACCACTTCAAATCTTGGTATTAATTCGCGGTAAAAGCAACAGTTTTGAAATCAAAGAAGTTTGTAGTTATGAGGGGTATGCGTGGGACCACCACTAGCAAAGGTCAAGTTCTTTCAAAGAAGTTTCAATCGTTTCAGAGGATCTTTCTCTTACTTGGGAGAAATTAGTGGAAGTGACTACTAAAGGTGCCACAAGTATGGTTGACAGCAAGAGTTATTATTATTAGAAAATATATAAATATATTAGAAAAGTTCTTTAGTCAAATGGAACCGAGCCTCTGTGGCTTTACTGATATATAGCTCTAGCAGTTAGCGTCCAAGACTCACATGCATGTAGAAATATGTGGCAAAGACCAGGGGGCGCATCAGTCTGATTTTGGTGCCGAGGGCTAAGCCTTTGCTGCTGTGGACTTTGCTATTCGGACCAGTAGTTCGGGTTTTGTTCCCTCATCCGAGACAATTAATAGCTCCGAGGTATTTGAAGCTGCTAACGCTAGTTAGCTTTTCACCTCCAATAAACTGATGTTAAATTCCTTGTAAAGCCCTGGTGCCTGAACCGGTAAACAAGCTTCGGACAGGAGGGGCTCGTACGGTTAGCCTAAGTTGGCTGGCTACCCATCTAGAAATAAAATTCTGAGTAAAAACAGGAGACGGCGGCCCCTTCGCGGTACTTCTTTTGGATACACCATTGCAGCCTCGAATCATGGAGCGGGGGTGGGGTGGGGCTGTAATGTCGGCGACATCGTTTCAACGATAGCTAATATCTAGGCATTTATATATCTCGCTTCAATTAGATGATGATCCATATTCTCTTTACCTTTTTATATATAAAAGTATAGATCTATATCTATAGTGCATTTTTTAAAAGTTTGTGTAGTTATTACAACTTTATTACTAGTATAAACTCCAAGTCTAGACCTCTATTGTATGGATCATCTCCCTTGGGACCCTATGTTTGTTGTCAATGTCCTGCTGTGATCTACATAACTTACACTAGCTAGACCTACGTTATAAGAATATAATATTGTAAGTTATAGCTCTGGATAACTGTTATAAACAATCTTTAATCATTATTACATTTTTTTTATTTTATAGATATAGATCTAGTTTAGATACATTTAAATAAATGTTTTTTGTACATTTGTTTGGCATTTCTATTAGTGTTAGATATATAGTTTAGTGAGCTGAGTTACATTTATTTTTAAATCACATGACGTCATTCACATTTCCGTGATACGCCATTTATATATATGCTGTTTGTAAACAAAATCCTAAAGTTACGAAACATCACGTGAAATTTGCCCCTCTACACATTACAGATTTAATTATACCTACCTCTAATAAACAAAAAATTAGATCTAGATAATTAGATCTAGTTTCTTTAGATCGATCCTCTTGATCTTAAGATGGGCTGTATTCTTGGATCGGTGAGTGAGTAGACTTAGTCTTAGACTAGACTTACTCCTTAGTTCACTTAGACTTAGACTAAGTTAGACTAACTTAGAGTTAGAGTTAGACTTGACTTAGACTTAGACTTAGATTTATTTAGACTAGAGTTAGAACTTAGAGTAGTCTAGACTCATGAAGTTAGAGCACTAGACTTAACTTTAAGAATCTAGTCTAGATCTATTTTAGAATCTAGCAACCAGATGACCAGATTGTTAGTAAATTTAGTAATGTTAGAGAATAGTGATCTATACTACTAATACTAGATGATGAGATCTAGATTTAGATCTATATCAGTATATGGCTATGGATATAATAATCATATAATATGATATAGAAGACAATATTCTCAATATAGAATATAGTAAAAGTTTTAAAGTATATATTTTTTATAAGTAAGTAGATCTATATATCTAAACAGTCACATTCACATTGATATAATGTAATAAATTAATGTATTTTAGTATTTTGCAGAAGTCTGAGAAGTGAATCTAGAAATCTAGATCTAGATCTCTACTCTCTACTCTACTTCTTTTAATACAATCCAATCGATGAATCATCTAAATAAATTTAGTAAAAGTACACATATATGATGTAGACTATATGATATGATTTCTTAGCAATAATCTACAGTTGCAGATACCTAGATCTAGAATTCTAGTTCTACCAGCACTTTAATAGCTATCCCCATTTGTCACATCGTATTCTCAAAAGTCAGTCAAAGATTAACTCTTTGACTCCGGAATTAATCCGGAATTATCTTCCACTTTTGGACGGAATTAATTTTTCCTCCATTTTGGAGTGCGCTACTCTGCTTCGATATAACTTGTATAACTTTTTTATTTATTATTGGAAAATAATAAATCTGTATATATATTCCTCAAAGTAAGAGGTCAAACGAGCAACAAGTAATTGGAAAGATCCCATGGCGTACGCACGTGGTGTGAATAGAAGTTGGTGCATCCCAATCCGCACTATTTTCATTCACAAAATAGCATAGACATAAATAAATATAGACTGGAAAAAGGAAGTCACTTCATGTAACTTGAAAACATCTATATATAATATCTACTATTGAATTCGAATTTCTAAATTATGACAAATTTAAAAATTGCATGATCTTCTGTCTTAGAGATTAAACACAATTTATAGATTCTAGACATAAAATGAAGTACAATGCACAAATATTTGTTTCATAAAACTCTCTTACTTATGAATTTGTGTAGTGAATGGATGGGAGGTTAAAAGAGTGGAAGCCGGAAGAGATATATTGTGTCGTAAGACTCTTGAAACTAATCTAGATCGACATTTAATAATTTCCGGAGATTTCCAGGACTTTTTCGTAGGCCTATATTTAATAACATTTCATGAGATTTCCAGGGGCTTCTGGTAAATCAAGTCCAAGAGGCCACGGGAAATCTGTTATATGTTATAAAATGGTTTAATTTAATAATTTATACACCTAAAAATTAGCACGGGTCCAAAGAAAGTGTGGGACCCTCTGCGGTCGCATATGATGGCATATGTTGCAGTGCCTCACTAGGCTAAGGCCTGCCCTGCAAAATAGCGGCGTAAGCTATGCCGCCGGTTGACTAGTTTGATATACAATTATAGAGAAATGGATGTTCTTTCTATTTGATAAGTTTTCTAGTATGCAAATTATGTTGTTGTTGTAATTTTGGGTTTTGAATATAAAATTAAAAAATGAAAAACATTGAAAATATCCATCCAAGTTCATGTTTTAAGAAATTTATTGTCCGAATTGAATCAAAAGAACTTTTTTCCTCATTTTTATCCATTTATATACATAAAACCACAGAAGAAACAGCAATAGACACAAAAAATAATAAACTGGAGCTAATAATCCAATGTCACTACTTCATCAAAAAGTCCAGCTCATTAGACTAAGTCCAGGTTGACACCCACATTTTTTGGTGGAAAAAATCTGAAATTGTTCTGTTTCAGTGCCTTGATCTAGAGTAGACCTCTATCTGGTTAGATTTATATCTAGATGATGTAGAGATAGCTAAATTAGTTCTAGATCTACATTGAACTTTAGCTGGGGGTGGGGCTGCTTCATCAGCTAAACTTCATCATTACTAGACCTACGACCTAGCCCTAGGTCTATAAATTTTATAAATTAATTTACTAGATCTAGATCGATACCATTAGATTTAGAAAAAAATATTACCATCAGAGAAAACAAACTGTCATGTGAATTATTTTACTTCTTCATCAAAGAAATGTTTAGATCTACAAAGTTTAGATGGCCCTGGTTGAGGGTCCATGTAAAATAAAACACGCTCACAGAAAAAATAAATGTAATCACTTTAAAATCTTCGTACAAAAGGAAATTCCGGATGTTTAGCAAAGGGAAACTATTCTAGATAAAAAATCAAGCAATAAAAACATGAATCAGATGAATAGAAACAAAAAAGAAATTTTAAATAGCCGACGATTTGAGCGTTGGTCCGACCTTTTTCCCTTTTTTAAAATCAACGTTCTGAGCGTTGTTGCGGAGTCAAAGAGTTAAGATAAAAAGTTTTTGTTCCCTTGCTGTAAAAGTATATTATGTTTTTTTTTTACTTTATCAAAATTCCAATGTTCTCTCAAACAATTATTTTTTTTTGTAAGAGTAGTCTTGTGACTTGTGTGTTCTGTGATTTC
>JADKLZ010037968.1:0-11538 GCA_021533235.1 Biomphalaria straminea
CCCCCCCCCCCAATCGTGAAAATAAAAAAATGTAAATATGTGTGTATATATATGTTTGTGTGTGTGTGTACATAATTAATTTTTATTAGCTTCATTGTTTCGGAAGGCGTTTATTGTGCCCTAGAATATGTTCTTCCTGGAGTTAGTGGAAAAATTGTAGACTCTCCCCCTTGGCCGCAAGGGGGTCTGGGGGAGCGGCGAGAGCTCCCCTAGTGCGGGGCGAAGCCCCGCCGCCAAGCACTATTTCTGGTATTGAATGCCAACAAAATAGATATTATGAGGTATCTATGGTGCATTATCTTGCTGTTAAAAAGTTTTATTTCAAAAACCTTATGGGCTATTGTTACTGACTTAGACCCTCCCGCACATTTGACGACAAGATGTTTCCACAAAAATCTGTGACTTGCAATTTCTGAAGCCTCTTCCCACCTGCTCTGAGGACTCCAAGTTGTACTTGGATGTCATCGCAACTTTTATTAGGCTGTAATTTATTTTGTCGGAGAACATGTCCAGCTAACCTCATGCGACGCTCTGTCACAACCTTACTAAGGGGTCGACTCCTAGTTCGGCATATGATTTCCTTGATTTAGACCCGATCTCTATAACTAAGTCATAAAATCTGTCTTAGCCATCTTGTTGAGCTAAATTTGTTTTTTTTTTTTTGTTGTTTTTTTTTATTTCGCAGATGACTATTCACTGCAATTTATTAATGGAGCCCACCCACAGGTAGAAATGTGTAACCTCTCTTGACTAGGCTCGTGTAATTGGGTGTCTGTAGTTTGCTAAAGATTTTATATCGAAAAGGACGTGGCAAAATATGTAAGTCACAGCTGGGACTGCACAGCCACGGGAAACACTGTATTCCTCACTAATCTTCGGACTCGAAGACAAGCCTATTATTATTATTATTATAATTTTGAGTGTATAATTCGCTTTTTTTTTTTCAAATTGAAGAGATATTTTTTAGCTTAAAACCCCGGCTGAAGGAGGGTTTAAACTCAAAACCCCCTATGACTACGCTCATAGCATTTTTAGTCTGTAATTTCCTTTCCTTATATTGAAGAAGTATTTTTTTGCTTTAAACCCCGCTGAAGAGGGGGTTTAAACTCAACCCCCCCCTTTTGGCTACCATCATAGCATTTTGAGTGCGTAAATATTTTTGTTATAAGATGTTTAAAACTTAAAACCCCTTTGGCTGCGCTCATAGAATTTTGAGTGTGTAATTTGATTTTAATATATTGAAGAGGGTTTTTTAATGGCCAGCGCCGCTGGGTTTGGGGGTGGGGGATGTTAAACACTAACCCCCTCTTGGCTACGCTCATAGAAGCCGGTGACTGATGTATGGATAGTCTTACATTGAAGAAGGGGTTTTATCGAAAATTTCGCAGGGGGTTTTAAAATCAAACTCCCCCCCCCTTTTAGCTATGCTCTTGGAATTTCGAAATTGTCGTTTACATTGTTGTTTTTTTTTTGTTTGTTTTGTTCTATAGAAGAGGGGGGTTTAACTGCAAACCCCCTGTCAGAGGGTTTTAAACTCAAAACCCCTTGGCTGCGATGGGACAAATGATTATTTAGTATTGAAATCTCGCCTAAGGTTAACAAAATCTAATTTATAAAATCAGTAAGTAAATTCCGCCCCCCCCCCTTGGGGGGGGATTTCATTTCGGGGGGGGTTTGAACCCCAAGAACCCCCCCCTGGCTACGCCCATGATATATATATATATATATATATATTCGAAATAAACTAGTTAGAACACTGTTTATGTAAATAACCCCTTTTTAAGTTGGTAAAATTAAATTTGTTTGTATAAAAATCTGGCATAATTTGTTTTTATAAAAATCTGGCTATGCCTCGAGTGCTATTAACAAAATTCTGACTAATAATAAATCTGTTTTGAACATCAAGTTGCTAGTCTAGGTCTACCGTCTAAATTCATCATAATCTTTGAGTGTCTGATAAACCCAGAGAATCGCGATCTAGTTTAGATCTATATATTATATAGAATCTAGCTCTAGTCAACTCTAAACTAAATCTAGCATAAATCTCAAGTCTAGATAATAGACCTAGAAGTACACACAAGTAGATCTAGAATTCCAGATATATCATATACTATAATATACTTATAGTATAGAGACTAGAGTCTAGATCATAGATTTGAGTCTAATCCTAGCCTAGGTCTGATTTTATTATATAAATATCTATGTAGAATGTCTAGAGATATAGATTCTAAACTAGAAGTAGAACTAGATCTAGATATTGAGTTAATTGGGTCGTTAGTAAAGAGATGAATTGAAATACATCTTTAATTTAACTTTTTTTTATTTAGAAATTAGAGTCAAGCATTTTCATTCATGATAATGATTCACAAATGAAGAGGCTAGGCTAAGTCGAAGTTAACAAGTCAGAAAGTAAAGAAAGTCAGATACATCGGTGATTAATCATCATCGTGATCATGTCATCATCATGAACAACTTCAAGCTAACAACTTTACTTAGATCTAGACTCAGACTTTAAGCCTGACTTAGGGCAGAGGCTAAGATGAAGCTGAATTAATCTATCTATTCTATTATTAGTATTACTCTAGCATTCTTCCTCCTTTTATTTCTACATCTAGAATCTGTGTCTAGATGATAATCATAATCTATTTTATTCCTATACACTGATTATACAGAATTAATGTTTCTGATGAGCAATACTTCTGTCTACAGCCATTGTCAACTCATGTACTAGATTTTACTAAATATAATTGATCACTACTCATATATTGCCTAGATATAATTATAAACAGCTGTACTAGTTTGAACTATACATTCTAATTGGTTCTTTTTTTTCTTTCTCAAAACACTCCAGTAGGTACCAAATTGTGCTATTATTTACTGTAGATCAATATCTTAATTTTTAAGTACCAAAGAAGTACACAAAGGATGTTGAATGATACCCAAAGTGATGCTACCATTCAATGTGAGGATTAAAATATTTACCAGATTTTACCCAGATACTGCCACAATATCTTCTTATTGTTTTCAAAAAAGTTTGCACCCAGTGCCAGCAGCTGTATAAATACATTTAACAGTAAGTTTTTTATTAATTTTATAATTTATTTTTAAATGTTATGTAAGTCTATTTTAATCATAAGAATCCATGTTCTATTTTATTTAAAGCTAAATTTCTAGGTGAAATCAGGCAAATATTTACACAATTTTGTTGTTATGTTGTAAATAAAACATATTATATTCCCTCCAGCCTGTGCAGGGACCAGGATATTTTAAAGTGATAATTGGCTCCTGCAGGCCAATACCACTCTTTTGTTGTCTAAATAAGGTGTTTTCATTTCAAATTATACTTTCTTGCATTAGAATTAAATATATAGTGCAACTTTTCTCAATTAGAAGTACAGATTAACCAGTTATCTTGGTGGAAAAAGATGTCATATAATGACTTTAGAAAATGCTTAAAGAAAGTCTTTGCATAATTCTTTGAAGTAAATCACTATAAAATTTTAGATATTTTTAAAATTTAATAAGCAATTGCTCTTTTCTTTTTCGCAGATGTATATTTCAAGAACAAATGATGCTTTCTTATCCCTAAGAATTTATCAATAGGATGAATGCCACAAAACTCACTTGTTGTCAGAAACTCTTCCTACGATACTTCAAGCAAGTAAAAAGTTTATCTTTCAGACCTTGTGGTCTATAGGGCAGATGATATAAAGATCATCTGTGTCATGTGGCCAGCACTTTCCACTTTAAATGTCAGATACCCATTATAGCTGGATGGACTAATACTCAAATTAAAAATCCCAGGATTCGAATCCCTGTCCCCAGTTTGGAAGCCAAGCTCTTTACCACTAAGCCGATGCGCCTCCTTCCAGTAAGTAGGGCAGCTTAAAATGTAATACTTTCATCTTCGTGCAAAAAGAATAAAAGCAGTCTTCAAATTCTCACTTTAAATTTGCAAATGTATGTTCATATTTTAATGTATGCATTAAAAAAATTTGTTTTAGACACTCAGTACAATATTCAATGACTCTTTTTATCATGAAGTTATTTTAAAATCTGTTCCCCTTTTCAAGCAATAGTAAAACATGTACAGTACGATACAAATAACTTAAAACATCAAAAACTTCTATTGCCCATCATCATCAACAGCAGAAATAGACGTACAACTACCACATTAAACAAGGACAATAATAGCTGGTGACTTTAATGCTCACAAACCCTCCCTAGGCTAGGCTACCCATACTACAAGTGTAGCAAAGAAACAGAGGATGTAACAAATGCCTCTAACCTACAACTTCTGTGAAACAAAATCTCACCTACAACATTCCTCCATAGAGCACACAACACAAATAGCAGGCCTGACCTAACTTTTATCTCTACAGACATTACAGTCTCTTCTAAAAAACAGTTCTTGAAGACATAGGTAGTGACCACAGGTCTGTACTCCTCAATATTGGAACACCAGGTAGATACCAATGCAGATGGAACTATAAAAATGCTAAGTGGGCAGCTTTTTTCACGAGAAACAGACACAAGACTATCAAGCATAATGGAGACAGATTTCAACTCCAACATCATACAAGCAACAAAAAAAAACATCCCTTGAGGTCAAGTTAGGAAATACAAACCTTTTTAGATAAATAAATAGATAAATAAATAAATAAATATATTTTAGATAAAATAAAAAATGAAATGATCCAGGGACTAGAGGACCACAGGCCCAAAACTTTACCAACGATACATGGAAAACTGGAGACATACCACAGGAAAGGAGAACCGCAAACGTAATACCCATTTTAAAGAAAAATAAATCACCTTGAGACCCAAAAAGTTATAGACCAATATCTCTAACATTCAAGATTGACAAAATGGCAGAAAAAAAAAGATTAATACCGGTAACTGAATTTATTGGTGGCTAGAAAGTACTTGCTCATTCCACAATGCACAAGTTGGCTTCAGGAAAGCAAGTAGAACAGAAGACCACCTCTTTCTTTTTATCCAGGACACAGTAGAAGGTCTGTTATGACATGATTAGAGTGTAGATTTATTTCGGGGATAATTAAGGGATAAGTTTTTCATTAGTGACGGAAGTGACGATAGGTTAGATTAAAAACAAAGAGAAGAGATTGACGCTAACAACAAACAAGACGCTTTTTGAGATACAAGACAATACACTATAATCGAACGACAACGACGGGTCCCTTCTTGAACATTAAAGTTCATTTTATTGTTGAAGCAGCGTCGACTTACTATATCATTGTTCGGCCTTCATTGGTGGTTTGATTTGTGACAGTTTATCTTTCAACACCTTGAATCGGCATGCAACAGGTCGAAGGTGCGATCTCTAGTAAAAATAAAGTTTGGAAGAAGGACTACCACAAGGTTCAGCCCGATGCTGTACTCTCTTTCTAATCTTCATGAATGACCTCCTGGACCTGATTTTAGTCAATAAGGCAAGTTATGCAGACAACCTTTTAAGTTGGACTACAGAGAAATATCCAGTGCTGACTAAAGTAAAGTTCCCCTTTCAGACCTTGTGGTCTATAGGGCAGATGATGTAAAGGTCATCTGATTCTGTGGCCCACGGTTAACAAGGGTGTCATGTGGCCAGCACAATGACCAACCGCCTTTACTTTTCCCCAACTAATGTCAGGTACCCATTAGAGCCGGGTGGACTCAAGGGTGCCCGAAAATCCCGAAATAAAAATCCCAGTCTTCACCAGGATTCGAACCCGGGACCTCCAGTACGGAAGCCAAGCGCTTTACCGCTCAGCCACAGTGCTGACTAGATCCAAACTAAATAGAGCACTCACAACTATTTCTATGTATTCAAAATTATGAAAAATGGAAATAAATAAAGAAAAGCCACTTCATTCAATCTTTAGCATCTTTAGCCACAGCAACAAAAAAGCTAAAAGAAACTACATCCTAAAAATAGACTCACAACCAATAAATAAATAAGAAATCCAACTTATCTTGGTGTAAAATTAGACCAAAGACTGTCTCTAAAACACTTTATGTCAGATTTAAAAGAAAAAGCATCACAAAAATTAAACATAATAAAACACCTATCATGAACATCCTGGGGAGCAGAAAAGTAAACCTTAAGACAGTTTTACACTGGACACATCAGATCTGTAATGGATAACTGTCTTTCCATACAAGTAGCTGCCAACAAAACCAAGCCTTATGTGGAGGTACCCATTAGAACTATTCCCACAGCAGCCTGTGAAAAAGACTCCATATTGAACCTGTTAAGGCGCAGCAGAGCAGCATTAGTAGCTATTGATAGATACAGAAGGTTAGAAGACGATCATACTAATAAACTACTAACACAGAGTAATTGGAAAAACAACCAAAATAAGCAAAGAAATCTGATCCAACTTACTGATGAGCTAGCCCTAAAACACCACCTACCCAAAAACAGAGAAAAAATTACCAGATTTTGAAACATAAGCCCAGACTAAACTACAAACAACCAACCATTAAAACACATTTACTAAATAACACCTTAACAAAAAAATCAAATCCATTGGATCTCAAAGTAGGCAAGATTGAAACAATTGAAAGCTATCCAAAAACAGATATTTATATATATACAGACAGATCAGCTTTTAAAGCCACCATCATTTTAATATAAAACTTTTAATATACTTTACTATACTGCTAATATACTTTTTAAAGAACTGTTTTGTTAGATGTATTCAGCATAGATTTTATCCATAAAGGATTTGAACATATGGAATTTTGGTACTATATGAAACTAAGATTGAATTTGTGACTTGTTATGAATTTAATGTATGTTGTTTTTATTCCTTCAACAGTGCTAGAATATGTCCAGTGCCTGTGATCCTCTGAGTTGAAGGAGAATGTGCTCCATAATACCTACCAGTACCTCGCTGATAGCTGGAAGTTCATGAATATTTTGTTGTGCTTGATTTGATGAAGACTTGAGCATTATTTCTATAATTTGAAAAAATCTATTCAGGATTGTTTATAATAATAAAAAATTGAAGATAATAATGTTCTTACTAATGTTTATATTTTGGCAAAGTTAGTTGAAAATAATTTTAAAAATTTTGTGTTCATTTAATAAATAGTTATCCAACTTGCAAAAATTGTATACTCAATTATTAAACATTTTTTTTTTTAAAACTATAAATAAGCTAAATCAAGTTAACTAGCACATTAAAAAGATTTTTAAAAAGCAATACTGTATGCTTTAACTAAAATGAGACTTACAGCTTCTTGACTTATTAAAATAGAAAGCACAACATTACTTCAACATTCACTTGTCAATAAATGATAGCATTTTTCAATTTTTAGTTACATGTTCAGACTATTCAATTTTATTATTTAAATTATAGCAACTTTCTCTTTCAGTCAAGCTTAAGATACATTCCTGTAAAAAGTCTAAAATAATAAGTTAATGTTTGAGTAGTATTGTTCAGACACTTAAAAGTTTAATCATCTATACTTCAAAATAAAAATATTTGCATGGTTTTCATTTGTTTGCAAATCTGATATGTATTAATATAATTATCATTTTTAAATGACACATTAAATACTGAAAATGATCATTTCATTTTCTGATGTATTATCATTTAATGCATAGGATTAAGTACCATGTAACGTATTTAAGGTGATTTTTTTACCTACTATTTTACAATGACAAGTAAAAGTGATACATTTGTTTTTAAAAATTACAATACACAATGTTATTGGAGAAAGTAAAAAAAGCTCACTTTAATTTGAAAGTTAGTGACAATCAAATCAGGTTTTTGTAAGTAGAATGCACCTTTAGTTTAGTTTAAAAAAAAAAAAAAAACTTGCATTATTAAAATTTTTTGTTGTAAATAAAATTTATCTTGAGTGACTTGAATAGAAAGTAATAGAAATATCAAATTCACTTAGCAATATTCTCACACTAAGCACAAGTGGTTTTTACTAGTGAAAATTGTCTGTCCAAATAAATATTGAAACTACTGTCAGTTCTTCCTCTAAGACTTAAAGGTATTATCTATCAAGAGCAGGGTAAAACAGGGATGGGTTTTGGCCATCAACACTATTAGAAATTGTTTCATCTGTACTCTCATTGCGCCTTTAAAAACCAGGAAGATGCAGTAGATGTCCACAGTAGGTCGGATGAAAGGCTTCTTAAACTGGCTTGACCAAAACGAGGAGACGACATATCCTGATTAAGGAACTGATGTTTGACGACGATGCAGCTCTCACTACCGGCTAGTCGACAGCTGCATGTCAATAGTTTAGTCTTAAAATAACTCTAGCCAAGACCGAAAAAAAGTCATAAAAAGTCCAAATCCTCACACTCCATTTGAGTGAGGGTTTGAGAGGCTCAAATCCTCCTGCCAAAGCCCTGGACAGAAACCCTGATGTATTGCTCATTGCATACAATTCACCTTACAGGTCGATAACTTTTGGTTTCCTTGACCTATTGAGATGGAGATAAGCAAGACTGAGGCCAGTCAAACAGGATATGAGGCAATGTGAATCAAAAATTGGCCATATCTGTGACAAATATTAGGCAACAGGACAGTGGCCTGTCCTGCAATGTGTTTTAGCTTAAATTGTCTGAAAACGTCACAGAATGTACTGACATGTGTGATCCATCCTTTTTCTATTTTATTATTAAAAAGCCGCATATAACCAAGGTGCTGTCTTCTATGTCAGCTAAGGCAAGTTAGCGCCAAAACTGGTCTTTAAAGCATTTCCATTGTCACCTCTGTTAAGCTCACCAAAAAAATACTTCTTTTGGCATACGACCATACGTTCATTCACCATCCTAGATATGTGTAAATTGTCAAATGTGATTTTGAAAAAATAATCCAAACTGGCATCATGATTCAATCAATGTCGTAATCAAGAAAATACAGGCTAGTCTAGTTAGTCTTTATTGGCTAAGAAAATAACTTATAAAGCTTTACAGTTACAGATCTATGTCACAAATTGATTTGTGCACACTTTCATCTGTAACATCTTATATAACAATTAAGTTTCCATTCATGATTTGCTGTAAAAGTGGTGATACAAATCTTCGGGAATGTTTTATTTATATCGCAAACAAATCTACCGGAAGTACTCTACCCTTATAACTAAGGACGCCTCGGTGAACGGAACTTATTAATTGAAAAATATAGGCTTAGTGCATAGAGTTGGCAGTCCATGTAATATATAGTCTATGTAAAAAACACACAAGCTTGCTATCGACTCGACTGGATGTTTCCGTCTTTATGGCTACAATGACATGAAATTCATATACAAAATATGTTGAACTCAAAAATGTGTTTGTGAGTGATCATTTCATGTGTGTGTGTGTGTGAGAATGTATGTGTGCATGTGTGTATGTGTGTGTGTGTGTGTGTGTGCGCACGTGCGTGTCTGCAAGAACGTATTAGAGTTTAAGTGTTTTCAAATAATTTACAACCAGATTTACATAAACTTTCTTGTCTTGGCTACATGCAAACTGCTTGGAGTAATGTAACAGATAAATACAGTTTTTGTTTTTGTTTTGGTGGTAAACTTTGTAGGTAAAAACAAAATTTGGTGATTAAATTTTAGTTTTTTTTTATTTGAGAGTGGACTTCATACATTTGATGACCTGAGCAAACTGTTTTGATTTCTCAAGAGACTGACCCAGACCTGATGGACCGCGGGAATTTATCCTCATGAAACCTATGTGCTCTCAATTTCACCTAGCCCCGCTCCTTTGATTTAGCTGACTTTATTAATCCTAGCAGTCTTTGAGTTTTTACCGCAGTCACCCAGTGTCTTGGAATCCCCAGAAAAACTTATTATATTAAACTTAACAGCGACCCAGTGAGATAAGCAGCCTAGCATTGAACTCAATGAGACCGAAAGATAATGTAATTATACTGAATTAAATCAAAGAAAACATTAATAAAATATTATGTTGATACCAAATTTATCTCTCTCCGTTCCTCAATTATAGACAATTTTTCAAAGCTTAATTTTGTTATGTAAAACAAAATTTCAATTACACGACATATATAAAATAAATGGGATATTGATAGATGATTGGCATAATTGGTCACACTTTTTATGTAACATATTGTAAATATCCCCCAAAAATCACAAAATTTTGCTAAGAGAGTATGGCTTCCGGTATTTATATTTTTGAAATATTTAGACAGATTAATATTGCATCCATATGCTCTCTTGTAAGATATTTGAAAGTGTTTTTTAGAAGGAATATTTTTTTATTAATCAAGAAAACAAATATTGTTATGAAGTTTAACCAAAGAACATCTTCAAAATCAAAAGTATATAGATGCATATATGTGGAAGTATAAGCACAACACTCATACAGAATACAGACATAGAAAAACAACAACTACTATATTGGTATTTAAATATCTTGCTCTATAATGGCCCGTCCAATAGTGATAGCAGTTCTTACCTACCATATCTTTTTAAGTTAGAAATAGTTGTCTGCCAGTGTCTACGCTCTACAATAATCTGCCCTCTGATGCTAGAAATTCTTGCCTCTGGTCTGTTTGCCTCTTACCGAGTGTCGTATCAACATATCAACATATTGTTCCAATAATTCTCTAGATGGAGCGCAGCTAGCAAACAGTAGCAAGTACATTGCATCGAAGGGTTACAACTGTATAGATCTCAGTGTACTCTTGGAGCACTCTTCGCTGTGGTCTCCTTGTAACTATATAGATCTCAATGTACTCTTGGAGCACTCTTCGCTGTGGTCTCTCCTTGTAACTATATAGATCTCAATGTACTCTTGGAGCACTCTTCGCTGTGGTCTCCTTGTAACTATATAGATCTCAATGTACTCTTGGAGCACTCTTCACTGTGGTCTCTCCATGTAACTATAAAGATCTCAATGTACTCTTGGAGCACTCTTCACTGTGGTCTCCTTGTAAAGCGTACATTTTGACCATCAACATATTTTCCCATCACTGGATTGTGTTGAACAAGTAGACAGTACAATAAAACATATAATTCTTGAACGTAAAGCAGAATAAAGAAAATAAAAATGCTAAGCTGAATGCCATTTGTTTTGTTTGACTAGGAAGCTTTTGGCAAGTCCTTGTATACATCTCTTGTTCACATCCTTCATTATCTATACGACATCTCGTAATGTGTTGATGACTCAAAGTTGGTTTCAAATTCGTCTCTCTTCAATGTGTTTCGTTGTTATTACCTGTTCACTAAGACATGAATATATTATTATTGTTATTATATTGTTATGTGTGTGTGTTATTATGTTAGACGCATGATTTCATAGTTTATGTTATGAATTTCTTCGGCATATTGCTGAGAAAAGGAGATGTTGAATTGTAGATAGATAGATAGATAGATAGATAGATAGATAGATAGATAGATAGATAGATAGATAGATAGATAGATAGATAGATAGATAGATAGATAGACAGATAGATAGATAGATAGATAGATAGATAGATAGACAGATATATAGATAGATAGATAGATAGATAGATAGATAGATAGATAGATAGATAGATAGATAGACAGACAGAT
>JADKLZ010037969.1:0-12214 GCA_021533235.1 Biomphalaria straminea
CTCGGGCAGAGTTGTGTTTACTGAGCGCCCAAAGGCAGCACGGAAAACCAACTCCTAGATACCCCCCTCCCCCCCACTGGTCCACAAATGAGATTGGACCAAAGCGCTCTGAGCATGCTATAAGCATGAAAGTAGAGCTATATAAAAGCTATAATAATAATAATCGCCTAAGAGTCAATGATTTACGTAGTTATTGAAACACCTAGGCCTATTTAGACCTCACGGAACACAGTGGTCCGCGGAACACAGTTTGGGAAACTCTGATCTCGACTAATATTGCTAAGACAATTCTAAAGTTACTTACAATTGTTTCAGTCTATTAAAGTTTGTTTTGTAGAAGTTCCAGGCCAGGGCTGTTCCTATGTCATTATGAGCAACATTCGAGATCACGTTCAACCGCTCGTGAAAACGTATCAGTGAAGTGTCAGACAGTATTAATTCCATGTAGCTGAAATTAAAGGAAATTAGTTGTATTACGTGGGGGCGCGGTGGTAAAATGGTTAAGCGCTTGGCTTCCGAACCTGAGGTCCTGGGTTTGAATCCTGGTGAAGACTGCGATTTTGAATTTCGGGATTTTTTAGGGCGCCCCTAAGTTCACCCAACTCTAATGGGTACCTGACTTTAGTCGGGGAAGTAAAGGCAGTTGGTCGTTGTGCAGGCCACATAACACCCTGCTCGTTCACCGTTGGCAAAGAAACAGATGACCTTAACATTATCTGCCCCATAGATCACAAGGTCTGAAAGGGAAACTTTACTTTTTTTTTTACGTTTCATGTAGAGGTGTGCGGGGGTTCTATAATTCAAATGTCAACAAGGGGCAGCGTTATAATGCGGACCGTTACTTTTAAGATTTAAAATAAACTAGTCGATCGGCGGCATAGCATACGCCGCTATTTTCCAGGGCAGGCCTTAGGCACAACAACATATGCGACCGCAGTGGGTCCCGCACTTTCCTTGGACCAGTGCTAATTTTTTAGGTGTATAAATTATTAAATCAAGTTACATGAAGTTAATTCCTTTTTCCAGTCTATATTTATTTATGTCTATACTATTTTGTGAATGAAAATAGTGCGGATTGGGTCCATTCACACCGTGGTGCGCCATGGGATCTTCCCAATTACTTGTTGTTGCTTGCATGTTGTTGTTTGACCTTTTACTTTGAGGAATATATATATAGATGTTTTCTGACCAATAAAAAAACATATATTAATAATAATAATAATAATAATAATAATAATAATAATAATAATAATATTATCAACTATTTCAACGCATCAAATTGAAAACTTAAAACGCTTAAAATTGAGAAATAGAAAAGGAAATATATAAGAAAGGGAGCTAACATTTCATATTAAGTGTATCGATTAGTTTGAATCAGTCATGCAATAAAATTTGTTATAGATCTATTCTAGACTAACAATATTAAATCGTGCGATTAGAGTTGTTTTTCTTAAGCTCTCTTTCATTCTTGAAGCGTTGCCAATTTCAAATAAAACAAAGAAGTAAAAGTAAAGTTCCCCTTTCAGACCTTGTGGTCTATAAGGCAGATGATGTAAAGGTCATCTGTTTCTGTGGCCCACGGTTAACGAGGGTGCCATGTGGCCAGCACAACGACAAACCGCCTTTACTTTTCCAAAACTAATGTCAGGTACATATAAAAGCTGGATGGACTCAGAGGCGCCCAAGGATCACGAAATAAAAATCCCAGCCTTCACCAGGATTCGAACCCGAAACCCCCAATTCAGAAGTTAAACGCTTTACCGTTCAGCACCCGCGCCTCGGGTTTCATTATTTTCAGAAAGAATATCGGAAACCATTAACTACAACCATACAAAAAGAAGATGGAAACTGGTGCCCTGTTTTGTCCTCATACCATAAACATTTCCTAAACTTTGGTCAACAGCCACGTTTCAACAAATACACCGTCCAGTGGAATGATCTTTTTTGGGGCCGGATGTCAACGCCGGAAACGATCCGCGGGTCGTGAATTTGGCATCATATAAAAGTTACAGACTAAAAAGATGATACAATGAGATATGAAACTAAGATTTAATATTACTGGTTCAGTATCCATGGCTGGCGGGCACAGGACAAAGCTTGTAGATGAGTCTCTCTGTTGACAGCTCGGATTCCAGGCATTTCTAGGAAAAGAAGAAAAACAAATTGTTTGACACCGACATTCAGGAAGTTTAAGTTAGCAGCGTAGTAGACAATCGGTAATGCGCTTGGTTTAGGAACCGAAAGGACTCCAGTTTGAATCCCTATAAAAGATTTTTTTATGCTTATAAGTCCATTCAAGTCTAATGGGTATCTGATCATGGGCGCCCGCAGGGGGGTGCAAGGGGGTGCACTTGCACCCCCCTGGATTCTGAGTAGCCAAATTGTAGCCATTTTTTCGCACCATCAAATCAATTAATTTCTAAGTAGCAACTGAGCAAGTAGTGCTTCCACTGGTTAATGTAGTAGTAGAAATAAGTAGATAAGGCGTATGGAATGGATGGCCAACCATGTAAGTGCGCACATCTGAAATCCGAGTAACCTCATTTTAGCCATTTTTTTTTAAACAATGAAATATATCTTCCAGATTTGTTTTTTTTTTATTACTTAACTGTAGAATCCAGGGGGGGGGGGTGCAAGTGCACTACCATGTACCCCTTATGGGTGCCCGTGCATTATTAATGCAAGAGTTTAATGAATTAATGTTCAGGAAAATTTCGTCTTCTAAAACTAAATCTAAAAGTCTATCATTAGACTATTATAAAGTGTAGTAATTTAAAAAGTTGTGCTTCCACTAAAAAACAGTTGTAAAGATATGCTATTACTGTAACTAGAATAGGCAAATCTGTACTTCATGTTCGACCATGTACGATTTATTATAGGCTTGCTATTTTTTGCCCTATGAAGGTTGTCAAATATTCTATAGCATGTTAGTCGTGACGATTTGTTTATATTTGCACATTGTATTGGCAGCAGCAAAAGCCCAAAACTACAAGCTGAAGCATCATGAATTAACTGCATTTTTTGGGTATTTTAGTGATGAAACTGCAGATATCTCAGGCACTGATATGTCTTTGAGTGTTCGGTTTGTAGATTGCGATTGCATTCGGCCTCATTAGTTTAGTTCCTGTGGTTCAGCGAGACATGCTACAAGTGTCTAACGGCATAGTAGTCTAGACATGGACAAACTACTCGACCAAGGCTCCCCCGCGATAGCTAGAAATCTTCTTCCGTATCAGTCCCTAGAAATAGCGTCGGTACTACATTTACCTATTTGTGTGATACACAAAGAACTGAAAAATACGAATCTATTCAAGCCTAAGGTCTCAGCTTAGAGATCTTTTACTGTTTGTCGGATCTTAAAATTACGACTGCAAGTGAACCAGATAAACTGCACATGTTTAGTAAATGTCTCCTCCTCTTGTGTTTCAAATTTGTCTTTTCAATGTCGCCAATTACTCATCTGTTCTATTGTATTGCTGTCTTTCCAACTTAACATAGTGGCCGCTCAACAGCAGCTCAGCAGTAACATTAATGGCAGAATAAAAAACCACCTTGACCATCTTAAGGAACACGTCAGAGATTTCATTTTGAAGAAGGAAAGACTACTGGCAGAAAAACATGATATTGGATATTGAGTTGTTACCGCCGAGAAAAAAACACTTTTGGATTTTGGGAGCAGGGGCGGCCCTAGTATTGCGCGGGGCCCTGGGCGAGTGTCATATGCGGGGCCCCATGTGTATCGTACCACATCACGCTAACAAGCTCGTGCGCCTCTAACGCTGCTGGCGAAAATGTTGATTCGTCTTTACTCTCATAGTTGAATTGCGTCTTGCGTCTGACTCTTTGTCTGTCTTTTTGTCAGACTCTTTGTTTCTTGAATTTCAGATCGTCGTTTTTTTTTGGAAGTGATTTCCTTTCCTGTGATAATTGCACCAAGGAAATCAAGTCCGGTACTTTCTAAAAAGTGCAAGAAGGTCTTTGGTTTGCTGTATTGCCACATCGAGTTGTATGTCAGCAGATTGCAAAGTTTGGCTGACAGTATTCATAACCATTAAAATATCAGAGCTTTAGATTAAATCGAGAATAAGCTCAAAACTTCTTTGTTCATAGTTTGCAATGCATTCGGCTTCACTTTTTACCAGTGAATTATTTGCTGTGCTAGCGACAGTCAACAGCGCCTCTCTGAATTCTTTCGTTTGATATCGTATCTCTTTATAACTTTTTCGAGGCGGCACTTCCACCTTGTTTATAACAGTGACTTTGAGAGTTGCATTTAGTCATGTCTCCTAAAACAAAGTTTAGATTATGGCAGTCGCACAGAGTGTAAAATGCTTAACTGTTAATGCGAATAATGCGCGCCTTTAGCTGTTTGGTGCTTTCCATCGTCAGCTTTCTTGCAACGACAATCGGCGAGGTCCAGACCAAGCTCTCCAGCACGACGAGAAGAGTCACTGACAAACTCTATTCTGTTGAGTTGTCAAAATCTAGAAATTTTATGAAGTGTTCTTCACATTTGAAGTGTTCTTCACATTTACGTCTCTATCTGATACGTCCATGTGACGTAAGGGACATCTGCTTCTTGATTGATGTTATCAATAATATTCCCTTTTACTTATGATATCAATTCCATTAGCTTGTTTTGAATCGTATGTCCGAAGTAATGGTCGAAGATGGTTGGGTCGAATTAGATTGGCATCTCAAACAAGCAAAATTGACTTCTTTTTTTTTGGCGCATAAAAATTAATTAACTGTTCTTCCACGAAATACTTGTGGTTAAGACTGCGCGCCTATGCATTTTTTTGTAATTTGTTCTAGCATCATGTTTTCCATTGTGCTACCATTGGACATTCTCAGAGCTAAATCCAACCAAGCGGACACTGAACTTGATTCACAAAAACATCGTGCTGTCGAAGCTTATTACAAAGATGCATCCAGTCGCAGTAGCCTTAGTTTGCTAATTGGCCTCCAGTAGCTATCGTGACAAACAATTTACAAGGAAAACACAATAGTGGGGACGTACTCTGTCTTTGGTATAACGTGTTAGACAGGAGCTACAGTAGTCTATTTAATTGACTTTCGCAGATCCAACTTTAGGAAGGGTTTTAGAAAACATTAATGACAAAAATACGCGTTTTTATTATAGCCTGTTAGAATAGGTAAGTCATAAGAAGCTGTCCCGAAACTGAAAGGTAATTCGAAACCAAAATATCTTACATAGTAATTCGAATCAAATCAAATCATAGCGTATCAAACATAAGTCTATAAGAACTGGTTTTCGAAAATGACTATGACGATATAATCTCCGATCGCGGGGCCCCCCTCAGGCGCGGGTCCTGAGCGGTTGCCCCACTTGCCACCCCCTAAGGCCGCTACTGTTGGGAGTTTTTTACAGAATACGGCTTTACATTACATATCTTAATTCTTAAGTTTCTTCATTACTTCTCGGGGGGAGGGGGGATCGGCCGAGTAGGGGGGGGGTGATCGTCCCTACCGGCTGCCGCGCCCCCGAGCGGCCAGTGGTTGCACCCCCCTGCAAAAAATCCTGCGGGCGCCCATGTATCTGATATATATTTAAATAATTAAAGGGAAGTTGTCATTGTGCTGCCCACATCACACCCTCGTAAACCTTCAATTTTTTAAGGCGAGATTTGTAAACAAATAATCTTAAATAAACTTTAAATTTGATTTTACTTGACTACTATAAAGCCCTATATTTGCACACTTTATAAACTAGGCCTACATAGGGACAACATGTAAAATGGTTTACATGATTCGAATGTTCCTTCTGAGATAAAGGTAATCTATATTTTTGTCCAAACCTCCTGCAGGGCGATCGGAGATGGCAGCGGGCAGGGTATGAACCCAGGACCATTGATACGACCAAACCACACTCCAGCGCGCATACTGCAACACATGCTATACTATGCGCACTGTAATCATAAAAATGTAAAGTTCCCTTTCAGACCTTGCTATCTATTGGGTTAAGAAGGTAAAGTGTCCTCTGTTTGTGTAGTTCACGGTTAACGAGTTTGTCGTGTGACCAGC
Organism: Biomphalaria straminea; assembly: GCA_021533235.1. Classification (NCBI taxonomy): domain Eukaryota; kingdom Metazoa; phylum Mollusca; class Gastropoda; family Planorbidae; genus Biomphalaria; species Biomphalaria straminea. The sequence goes on from JADKLZ010037969.1 coordinate 6,046, forward strand.
ACAACGACCAACAGCATTTACGTTTTCCCCAACTAATGTCAACTACCCATTAAAACTGTGGACTCAGAGGTGCCCAGAATTAGAACCCGGACTCCCGATTCGAAAGTCAAGAGCTTTATCGCTCAACCATCGCGCCTCCGAAACATAAAAAAAACAAACTGTTTAAGTTATCCCCCCCCCCCCCCATTTCTCGTCAATTAATATCTCCAATAACAGTGCGACATTTTTTTTTTTTACTTTTCGAACGTGAGTCTAAGGGGTCGTTCGTAAATGACGTCACGCAAAAAATGACCTTTTTTTGACCCTTCCCCCTCCTTTCGTGTCACAAATTCTAAGACCCCTCCAACCTCTGCGTCACGTCGCAAAATAAAAAAATATATTTTTTTTAAATTATTTATTTCTCAGCTATTTTTTTTTTCCCAAAGAGGTTTCATGTGCTCATCGCTAGTATACACGGGAAGATTTTCTTCCTCTGCTTGAGCAGCTGACTCTGAAAGGAAATTAAAAAGGGGAAGGAGGGGGGAGTATTTGAGAATCCCTCCAGTTCTTCAGTCAACTCATCCAGAGTCTTGATCCTTCACAGTGTTTCGCATCTACGCTTATCGTCCGCTGCGCCAACGTAAGTTGGTTATCGTTGCCAAAAGCTTAATTTGGTTTTCAACTTTGGATGGCCGCCCTTTCTTTTGTTTTTTTCGCGAACCTTCAGCTTGGCTGCCAAATCTGAATTAGCTTGAATCGCTTCGTCTAAAGCTCGTTTACGACGCGATCGGGCCTCTTGCTGGCGTACGCGATTGTTTTCTCGAATATTTAGTTCACTTTCGAGACTCTGTTTTTGATTTTTAAGATCTTTTATCTTAGGATAGTCTTTGAAGATAAAAAAAAATATTTTGTGTTTTTTATTTTTCTGAATTTTAAATTTGTAACGTCACAGAATCGCTACTCCCTTCATCTTGTCACAAAGTGCCACATTTTCTCAAACCCCCCTCCCCCCCTATAGCGTGACTTCTTTTACGAACGACCACTAAAAGCCGCTTATTTGTTTCACTGTCATTTTTTTTAAAACAGCCTGACATTTGAACTATCTATTATAACTTACGGTGAATGTAAAATTCCACTCGTCCCAGTCACCACTAGAGACATCGTAGCATGAAACAAAAGAGCGGAAGTTGGTATCGATTCTGAAAAGAAAACAAAATACATGGGGAGGTTGATTGAACAGCGAAACATTTGAGGGTCAGATCATAAATAGCAGTGTGCACGGGAGGTTGATTGAACAGCGGAACATTTGAGGGTCAGATCATAAATAGCAGTGTGCACGGGAGGTTGAATAAAGGCGGAGCATTTAAGGGTCGAATCGGGAATTGCAAGATCCAGAAGTCCAGACTTAAATGTGTATGGATGACTGCGTCAGCTTCAGTCTTCAGTATGGTTGACGTGACATTAACACTATAGATGATTTGAAAACTAGCTTGCCTATAGCTTGGAACAATATCTCACAAGTTAAACTTCAAAACACAACACCAGCTGGGGTCTTCTTAGTCCCGTGCTCAATGAACCATTTCCCACTACGTCCTACGCAACGGAGTAAAAATGTTGTGGTGGAATATGTCCGCCAATCGGATAGTTTGCACTTTCCGAGGGGGATATGGCCTGCGACTTCTAGGGGTTAAGTCTTGGGACCACAACGTGGTAAATATTATGCTATTGCTATAGTTGTTATAGGCACATTGACAGGCACAAGCAAGAACTAAAGGCGTATGAAATGACAAACAAATATTTAATATAGGAAATAACATTAAGAATTACAAGTATAAGTAAAAAGGGGAATGTACAAATAAATCTAAAACTTTATGGAGAGTTCTAGTATGGTATCATCACTGGAATGATTGCTCGTGTGGCCCAAGTATGGTTTGCTAGGTTGGCTGATCTCACTTATCTGTAATGTGACTGTGAACTCGGGATGAGTTGTCTCTCAGATATACTGATTATCAGTCAGTAGATGTCCTGCAGGTTGACAGGTGCTGAGGTGATGAAGAAGAGGGTGCCACGTGGTGGACTGATCCCTCTGATGGTTGCAGACTGGATGAGTGCTTCAGCCTGGAATGCCTTCTGTTCTGGTCTAGGGTGACGGATGGTTCACCCTCGACTGGGATGTGTGGAGAGTTGCTGGGTTTGTCGTCAGACAACAAAACACGCCAACCCTGGTATAGGAGGCTGTGAGAAGAGATGCGAGAGGAGCCTAAATTACTAAACCATACAGGCTGATAGGCGAGAGGCGCCTCCTTGGCAGGAGCGTCTCCCTCAGACTAGCTAAGATACATGACAATGATATCTCGCTAAGTCTAATAACATTTGTTATGCAAATATAATAATAGTAATACAAGGTGCAATATAAGTGTATAAGCGGGGCATAACTGAGGAAGTAAGCAATATGACAATAATAATAATTCAGCATGCACATATAAGTATACAGGTGGGGGCATAACTGAGGAAGGGAACAGGGGGAACATTTCAAGGGGTTGTAGCCCCTGCCGTGACCTCAGAGGACCGTAGGTAACCGATAACTGCTGTGGAGAAAAAGGGGGGGGGGGGGGCAAGTGTGAAATGATTCACGGTAGGCATGCGAGACTGGTACTCGGGCCTAAGGGCATATGTTAACAGTTCAGTAGGCACATAGGATATAACCATGATTATGTGCATAGATGTGCGTGCATACTTAGGCATGCATACAATGAAATAATCTAGATGTGTAAAGTCCAGATAAATATAAACATGAATAAGAGACCAAGACCTGAGTCTAAGTCTAAGTAAGCAAAGTAATCAAATAAGTAGGTGGACAAAATGAAGGATGGATGTCCACTGTTAAAAGTATAGTTAACATCAATCAATAAAAGAGAAATATTCATAGAAATTCGCGCATGCAACATTGAGAAGCAAATAAAAGAAAATCATATTTACAGGAATTCACATAAGTAATATCTAGAAATAAACAAGTGCTAACATAGTAATGATGCATGGACAAATGTCACAGGCGAAGACACACTAAGTTTTAATAATAAAATTATTTAGACTCACCCTATGATTCTGGCACAATCCTGAATGAATTTAATTAAGTCGAGAATATTATGACTTCTCGCTAAGTGTGAGGCAGAGAGGCATTATCGTGCGACTCTTGTCTCGGGCTTTTATAGGTTTGAGGGCCACGCGTTGAGTTGTGGCTAATCCAATGGTCATTAAGTTTCCAATTAGATTGGTCAATCACCAGAATTTGACCAATAGAATACATAGGTGTGCATTCACATGACCAGCGAGTGAGCAAAGGAGAGGGGGGGTGAAACCACGTTGCGATTACGAAGTTTGACCTTGGTTTGTATCTATTGTTCGGCGCGTGGCTTGAAACGCATGGAATGCCAGTTTGACGTAAGAGGGGGGTAGTCTTTCTGCAGTAGCTCGCCCAAGGCCATTGTTGCGTCACGAATGATAACAATGGAATGTATGGAATGTCAGAGCGTGAGTGTGTGTGGTCAGTAGCGGGTGGTCGGGACTATTTCAGAGCGAAGACGGCTACTGGTCAGAGGGGGGGGGGGGTTAAACACAGGTAAATCTAGTGTAGTGGGGACTGTGCGGTGTTAATAAAAGGGGATGTACACTTCACTGGTCAGTTCTGTATTGAGGGGACGTATTTCGTCACAAATGTAGGGTGTGAGAATCTTACTTGAACGTCTGTTATTAAAAAGATAGGATAACTGTTCCTGGGACTTGCAAGATAAAATAGAAAGTTGTTCCCCTTTTATTATTGAGCCAGTTTAGTGTTTACTTCTAAATATAGATCTATATAAAGAGTGGTCGCTACAAGAGCAGACAATTTATCAAACAGCTAAAGTTTTTGGAAAGGCATATTTAAATTTAAGAGCGACTATCGTCAGGATGAAGAGACAACGATCGCGACATCTTCTAGAGAGAAACTTGGTCAACTGGAGAAGGAGAAAGCGGCACCTGCAGAGAGCGATGTGAATGGCTTCGTGGGGAACATGCTCCATGCGATTTGTGACTCCCACTGACCGACCCCACCTGCACTGACCAACCGTGACCATGTTTCTTTTCGGGACGAAAAGACTAAGGTGGGGGTAGTGTTGTAACCCTGCCTTGCACCATTGCTTGAGATGCGCCAGAGCGCACTAGTGAACGAAAGACAGGAAGAAGAACTGTTGTGGATCCAGCTAAATTCAGAGTCTAGATAGTCTGTGGAGATGTTCTGTCCTATGTGTTACATGAAGAACTGTAATTCCCCAGGCTACTGAATTTTACCATAGAAACACATATATGTGTCATTATTTTCATTATCTTTTATGTTGCAAATTTACACTGATAAGGCTGCATGAACTAGAACAGGGGTGGGCAAATTACGACCCGCGGGCCACATGCGGCCCGCCGAAGTGTTTTATGCGGCCCCTCGAATAAATCATTGTAAATATGTATAGAAATTATTGAAACTCTTGATTCTTATCACTTGTAATAAACAGGCAAAAGAAACATTGTCTTTAAAAGTCTAAAAGAGTTTAAGAAAATTGAAGATTATATTAAATAGCAACATCATATAAATTCAATAAAAGACATAAGCCCTGGACAGTATTTATTCAATGCTATGGAGAACTTTTTGAAAGAGTTGAGTTGGCTTGTTCAAGATGGCAAGGGTAACAACTGATGGAGCTTTGACTGAGAAAAACAACCTTTTTAATAAAATGAAGAAAATATCAAAAATATAAACTAGTAACTAAAAAGTTTACACAATACGTTGAATTCACAGTTACATAACTTACATGCACTTTCATACACTAAACATACGGACCGTCCCTAGGCATAGTCAAAGTATGCAGCTGCAAAGGTCCATAATTGTTAAAGGGCCCACATGGGAAAATGTCTCCGACATTACAGAAAAGAAATAGCGAAACTTGTACTCTAATTATTCGAAATACACTATGTCCTTAATAAATTGCATAATTTTAGTTTTTTTTTCTTTATTGTGTATATTCTTATTTTTATGGGGCCACCAAATTCACTTCGCATAACCTCTGGCCTCCAATTATCCAAGGCTGGTCGCGACTGGCAGTTCCGAAAAGTATGTGAAGATTTGGAATTAAAACATTCTGATGTTTGGTAACACAGTTGTATTCAATGGTCAATCGTTAGATCAATATGGAATCTCAAGGAAGAACTTGTTAGGTTCCTTGATGAACATAGACTGTGACCTTTTCCTATTATTTCTAATGAAGAGTTGAAGACAGACTTCATGTTTTTCATCGGAAGCATTGTAATTTGTTGTATGCACGTGAAATGCATGTGCATATTAAATATTTTCAAACAATACACCATATATGCGGCCCGCCTAGTACCCAAATTTCATTAATGCGGCCCTCGGTTGAAAAAAGTTGCCCACCCCTGAACTAGAAATATAGTATGAAGCTTGAACTTTTTTTTTTTTTCTAAAATTCACAAACATATAACTAAAATTAACTTCTTCAAAGGATAGATTAAATTTAAATAAATTTAATATAAAAATATTAATACATCCCAGTGCTAATGTGCTGATATTACAATCTCAGCTATCAAGCTGTGAGAAGTTTGCCTACCAGAAAAAGAGAAACATTAGTATTTATAATACTTGCATCAGAGCTATTTCCTCAATGACATATTGATAAAAATAGAAAGATTAATTTTAGTTAGCTACTTTCCATATGTTGTTTTCAATTTAAGATTTCATTATGATTTTAACTTTCAACACATCCAGCTTAGTCACTTTTTTTCCTTCAACATGATCAACCTTATAGATTTTTATTTAGCTTAAATCTTTTAGATGTCAAAGTTTCACAACTTTTTCTTTAAAAAATATTAAATGTTTTTTAAAATAGTTTATGCAGCTCATGGGCGTAGCCAGGATTTTTTTTCGGGGAGGGTTTGGGGGGGTTCCCCCCCCCCCCCGCCCCCCCCTGCGAAAATAACAACAAAATATAAATATGTATATATATATATGTGTGTGTGTGTGTGTGGTGTTAAATGCCAACAAATTACATATTCTGAAGTATCTATGGTCCATTATCTTGCTGTTAAAAAGTTTTATTTCGAAAACCTTATGGGCTATTCTTACTGACTTAGACCCTCCCGCACATTT
>JADKLZ010037970.1:0-13946 GCA_021533235.1 Biomphalaria straminea
GTGCTTTGATCTCTCAACGGGGGCCGCCTCTGAGTTTGTGTATCACACAAACTCTCTTTGTCGCTGCTAAAAGTTCTAAGGTTTGAACAAATAAAACGTGACATGTGTTGCTATATATTAGATTTTTAATTGTCTTAAATTAGGTTTCATTTATATTGCATACTAATTAGGTTTTTTCTCTTTAAATACTGCTTGCATAAAATATTTTTAAAAATTAGATTTTGAGCTTTTAGAAAAAAAAAAAAGTAGCCGTTGCATCAGAACTTTGAATGATCTATATTATCGTGATGTCAGATTTTCATTATCTCTTCTACTTTCTGAGCACTAAACGGGACGGACGGACAGACAGACAGACGGACAGACAGACAGACAGACAGACAGACGGACAGACAGGCCACACAAAACTAATAGCGTCTTTTCCCCTTTCGGGGGCCGCTAAAAAGGATTTTACGTCTCGAACGCGCGCAATTTACCCGTGTTGCTTAGTGAATGTTTTTTGGCTTTTTATAAACAGATCGATAAAAACTTTATTCATTTTCAGACAATCTGTTATAGTAGATATAACTTATTAGAGTAATAGATTGTCACAAAATTATTTTATTTTGATCATCCTTCGCGCCAAATTCACCGTTTAGAATATTAAGAAACTACAAGAAAGTTTTAGATTCATAATGTTTTTTTCTATTCGAAAACTATGGTAATATTAAAAAAAGATTTTCAAGAATTAAATATTAAATTTCATTTATCTATGTCAGCATTTTTTTTTTGTAAATTATTATATTTCCTATATTTATTATTACCTCCATTTTCATATTTTTATAACATTTGTTTTGTAAACTTTCTTATTATATTTTTGAAAGAGCAATGAACAATTAACTTGTACTTACCATTGACTCCACAAACTAAATTTTTTTTTTAATCTCCTAATTAGACTGCTCTGGTTAATCACATTGTTTCATTTTCTTAGTTCAAACTTTCTTACGATTAGAAGGATAGCTCTTTGCATAGACAATGTAAAGATTCACAGACGAATCTGTTAATCTGCACAAACAAATACTGACCACATTACTGACCCCATGGGCGTAGCCAGGATTTTTTTTCGGGGAGGGTTTGGGGGGGATTTTTTCTAGCCTCCACAACCTTACTAAGGGGTCGACTCCTAGTTCGGCATAGGATTTCCTTGATTTAGACCCGATCTCTATAACTAAGTCCTAAAATCTGTCTTAGCCATCTTGTTGAGCTACATTTGTTTTTTTGTTTTTTTTTAATTTCGCCCAGCCACTGGTAGATTGTGTAACCTCTCTTGACTAGGCTCGTGTAATTGGGTGTCTGTGGTTTGCTAAAGATTTCATATAGAAAAGGACATTTTTATCGTCAAAATCATTTTTGAAGCAAATTTAAAACCCCATAGTTACGCTCATGGATGTTGGTGAATTTAGTTTGCTTTAGAATAATGTATTTTTAACCTCAAAGCTCTCGGCAGGTGGATTTTAAACTAACGAAACCATCCGTAGGCGTTTTAAAGTTTTAAAAAAAAACTCTCTGGAGGAGGGGGTTTAAACTCTAAATTCCATTGGGTTGGTTACGCTCATAGAATTTTGAGTGTATAACTTGCTTTTTTTATATTAAAAAGTTTTATTTTGTAGTATTAAATCCCGCGGAAACTCAAAAACCCCTTTAGCAACGCTCAAGCATTTAATTTGTTTTTTTATATTGAAGAGGTATTTTTTAGCTTCAAATACCGCTGGAGGGGAGTGTAAAGTCAAAACCCCTTTTGGCATCGCTCATATAGTTTTGAGTGTTGTGACAAGTAGGTCAAAGATGGTGGCCGTTTAGGTGTCTAGGGGGGTTTTAGAATTTGAGGACCTTGACTTGCACATAAACTAACAGGCACAGCGTTATGAATGCAGGAAACAAATACTATTATGTAAAATATATGTACAGTTTAATGATAAAAAGGAAAAATAAGTAAAAGGTAAAATGCTGTACAGTGTTAAGTTGGGATTTAATTATTTACATAAAGTGGGACTATCATCATAAGATATGAGAACCAAGTGGTCTGAGTGTCATTAGGCTGGTTGCTTAGCTTTAAGTCCTATGCTGCTCTGACGAGACTGATGTGGCTGATGTTGACGCTGTCTGTGGGTGGGTTGGCGTAATTGATCTTAGCGCACGGGAAAGTCTAACGATATGTAGCTGCAGGGACGGGTCTTCTGGCAAGCGGTTGTTGGTCGGACTCTTGTGAGTAGTAAGTAAGGCTGGTATCATCAGTTCTGGTGTCAGCAGACTGGTAACAGCGTTACGAAGGTAGGGTTTCAGTAGATGTAGCCTGTAATAAAAGCACCAAATCCAGGTAAGGAAAAGAAATAAAATGAATATAGTAAGCGAAGGCTCAACAGGCGTGTTCACTCCAAACAGCTCTCGGAAAGAATGAGGTGATTTGATAAATCTCGTCCGTATACAGATAGATAAGAGGTGGGGCGAAGGGGAACGATATACTTTCAAATGTGACAGACAGCCTGGCTTGCTTAGACAAAGGATTTCCACCAGACCTTGCCGCGTGTTTCCCTTGTATAGATAAACACTTAAAAGAGCAAAGGTGGTCAACCTCGCGTCTCTCCAATGCGGCCGCGCGAGACTATCTAGGCGTCAATAAGATTCTTTGAAGTAGCCAGTCCTTTCTGACAGGGGAGAGTGAGGAAGGTGTTATCTGGTGAAAGATGAGGAGGGGCAAACTCCGTCCGATAGGTATATCAAAGAATGTTTATCCAGATAAGAAAGGGGGTGGTAATAGTAGCTTTAGTGCCAGGTAGGCCAAGTCAAAAGAATAAAGAAAAATAGTAAACTTAAATTGATTAACGGTGGGATAGGCCAAGTGGGGCGCCAGCGGGTATAGTCAGACCCTAGCACGCTGGCTTAATTTATTTTTGTCACAAGTGTGTAATTTGCTTTTTGTTTTTCAAATTGAAGAGATATTTTTTAGCTTCAAACCCCGCTGAATGAGGGTTTAAGCTCAAAACCCCCTATGGCTACTCTCAAAGCATTTTTAGTGTGTAATTTTCTTTTCTTATATTGAAGAAGTTTTTTTTTGCTTTAAACCCCGCTGAAGAGGGGTTTAAATTCAACCCACCCCCTTTAGCTACGCTCATAGCATTTTGAGTGCGTAATTATTTTTGTTATAAGTGGCTAAGTAGCTGCGCACATGGAATTTTGAGTGTGTAATTTGCTTTTAATACATTGAAGAGGTTTTTTTAAACAGCAAGCCCCGCTTGGGGGGGGGGGTGAAACACTAAACCCCTCTTGGCTACGCTGATAGAAGCCGGTGATTGGCGTATGGATATTCTTACATTGAAGAAAAGGTTTTTATCAAAAATTTCGGAGGGGGCTTTAAAATCACATCCCCCCTTAGCTATGCTCTTGGAATTTCGAAATTGTCGTTTACATTGTTTTTTTTTTTTGTTTGTTTTGTTCTATAGAAAAGAAGGGTTTAACTGCAAAACCCCCTGTTAGGGGGTTTTAAACTCAAAACCCCTTGACTGCACTGGGACAAATGATGGTTTAGTATTGAAATCTCACCTAAAGTTAACAAAATCTAATAAAAAAAAATCAGTAAGTAAACTCCGACCACCCTCCCTTCGGGGGGGGGGGGGAATTTCATTTCGGAAGGGGAGGGGGTTGAACCCCAAGAACCCCCCTCTGGCTATGCCCATGTCTGACCCGGAATATGACCTTTTTATCCAGGTCAGTTCCCACACGCTTGAATAGCCACGAGGATCTCAGGGGAGTGACAATCCGTTTGTGAGAGTCTGCAAACATTGGTGGAGACCAAATTCGATAAATTAGAAAATTATATGACTGTGTAAGGAGACTATGTATCAATAAGCATTAGTACTATGAACACACACACAATGGACATGACCTTCTGGCCGCCTGGACATACGCAGAAAATAAACAACTGAGTTACACTACAGAATTACTTTAAAAAAAAGGAGTTGAATATGTTAATAAAAAAGCATCAGGCTCTATTATTTTTGATATTGTTTTGTTATATTTTGATTACCCCCAAAGATACACTTTTAGAATAAAAACAATGCAATATGTATACATGGCATACAGTCTATTGATAAGTAAGTTTCTTGTAATTGTACGCTTGTGATTCTTGAAATAATATATTTTTACAAAGCTTATATCAAAATATCAATTCACTCTGTCTGTCTGCCTGATAAAAACGTTTGTACAGTACACGTTATTTCTCCGACACCCAATATCGGATCAAGCTCAAAATTTTGTACAATTATTTTTTTATTACCTGAAAATATGAAGATAACTTAAAGGAATCCTAAGACTATACTTATTGGCAGTAATACCCAAACATGTTAAAGTCTTCGAGAGTCAATCCCCAGAAAGAATAAGTATCCGATGGCTTTCAATCTGGCAAAAAAGCGATGCCGTTGTTCCAAAAGTTTATTGGATACCCGCATTTATAAAAACATCAGCTGCGTGATTAGGAAGAAAGCTTCTCTTTTAGATAATTTTTTTTCCGACTGGATGCCCAGGTTGTTATTTCATCTACATTTATTTAAAAATAGTAGCACCACAATTGGAGGAAATAAATCGGTAAGTAGGGTTTGGATGTTGGCAGGGCCGGTCCTAGCTATTGCGGGGCCCTATGCGAAACTGATTGCGCGGGGCCTAGTCTGGGTGGGAATAAGGATAATAAGTAAAAATTAAGATTAAGTATTAGAAAAGTACAAAATTGCAGTGAAATTTACTTCACATGACCAACCTTGTAACCTATGACACATTTATATGCCAGTGACTAAAAGTAAATAAGGTATTGGAACTTCGGTAATGATGAATATTCTCCGTGTTATTACATTTTATTACATGAAAGCAGACAATGCCTTTTTTCTTTTATCGCGCGTAGGATTGGTGTTTTACGCAATGAATGACACCCACAAATGACAATTCTGTCTATTTTTCAGGAGATTTTTATGAGTTCTGGAGATTTTAATAAATTCAGTAGATTTCCAGGAATCTTTCGTATATTTTTTGCAATTTAATAATTACCCCTAGAATTAGCGCGGGGCCTATGAAAACGAGTGCCCACTGCGACCGCATAGGTTGCAGTGGCCTAAGACCGGCCCTGGATGTTGGGATAAGATGTAAGATTACATGTATGGAAAGAAATGCTTTAAAGATTTTTGTATGCCCAAATTTGTTATTTAGGCGTTCAAAAGATGCTCTATCAATTTCGTCATATATACGACTTTATAGAAATTAGGAAATCTAATTATGTATGTATATTGTTATTGTAACTCCAATACAGTTTATTTCATCGAATACTTACACTTAAAAAACAAAATTGTAGATACTAAATAGAGAAACAATCAATTTTCTCAATAGAAAAACACAATTTTGCAGTATACTACATTTTGTGTACATATTGTTTGTATAGTAGAAAAGTTCATACTGAAACTAGTTTTAAAGATATGCATCCAGCTAGCATGGAGGTCTGGGAGTCAAGCGATTCCAACGTTGTTCGTTAACTGATTTATAAGATCATTGTAACCTAGCCCGACGGCGACTTCTGTGGTCGACAAGGTTATTTCTGCCTTTGTATGTTTAAAACTGTGTAACCCTTTTGACAATTAGAACATATGAAGGTTGTTAATATCTAAAGTACATTAGCTAGAAAATTAAAATAATGCTATATTTAAGTTTTTTAAGAAAGTATTATACAATTTTATAAATTCGGATATTGTAAGTGTGACGAAAATAAATTTCGCCCACTTATGGTATCACTCGATAAAAGGGATTAATTAATTTATTTTAGTGTTCCATCTTATTCACGTAAATTTGGCACACCTACAACAAAAGGCCCTATTACCACCACCCCCTTTTCTCTAGGCATCCGTGTCACGATGTAATTTCTTGACCTGACGCACGTCTAGCACATTCTTTATCGACACCTAGATAGTATCGTGGTCATCGTACCATCTTGGAAAATCGCGAGTTGACCATATTTGCCTATGGACGGGCAGTCTAGACACGAGGCGGCCCGTATTTGCTTATCTTATCGATACACGAGGTCAAGCGGAAATTCTTTGTCTAGGCAAATCAGGCAGTCTGTCACATTTGAAAGTATGTCTTTCCCCTTTAGCCCCACCTCCTCACCCACGTGGGAAGTAGAAATATAATTTCCTATTTTCTTGTCATTCTCATTCTGGAGAGCAGAGAGCGAAGACATATTTCTGCCTGAGCTTGCTTATTCATTTACTATATCCATTTCATTCCTTTTTCCTTACTCTTGGATTTGGTGGTGAGCTTTTGTAAAGTGTTTATTAACCTCTTACTTACTATGTGTATTTATATATTTGTGCATTTATTTAGTGCATTACATTTGTGTACATATTTGTGTAATTCTTATCTTGGATTATGTAAGTAGTCACTTTATGTATTATATTTTATTATCATGACTTGTACGACTAAATAGTCAAAGTCATCCATTTTATCTGGACTAGAATTTACAACAATTCTTGCCACATGGATTTAGCTCTTTAGCTACTATTAATTTACCGCTCGCCACGAGCTCACTATTATTATTGATAAATTCCTTGACCGGGAACTATCATGATATTTATGTAACATGTATTATTACCAAGTATATATTTATACCCATTCCGTGACAAGGAATGAAGTAACTGTTTATATATTCTATTTTATCGGCCTGTTGGCCAGACTTATTACTTAGGTAAAACCATGTATACATTATCCTATTTATCTTATCTAATTAATGTCTTATCTCGGTTGATCGCCTTGATTTTAAATGGCGCACTGACCCTGCGCTCAGGATAGACTCGAATTATTTCCCCTTGTATTGAATTTTGACTTCAAGAGATCGTGTCCTTTGACCGGGCGCTGTCTCCATTCAAACGTGCTCTATTGTTCGGGCCACACGGCCAGATGGAAACAATGGCAACCTGGTCACTGACCGTCAGCCATCTTCCCCCCCTTTCCCTTTCATCTCGTTATCTTAGCTACTCGTGATGATCTCACCTTGGCCGGTATACATCACTGTTTACTATTTATCCTCCTTTAGGAGACCCTCCATGTATTGTAGTCTCCCCTTATAGAATGCGATATTCATGGGTTAGCTCCCTTGATGTTTGTGTAACTAAGTCATAGTTTCTTCGCATCATTATTACATTACTATCTGTTGTCTCCCCCTTTGAGACTTCACCATTTTATTAATTATATTATTGTCTCCCCCGATGAGATGTAACATTTAATTGATTAACTCCCCTTACTATTGTGAAACTAGATTATAGTTTCTATTTAAACATTCTGAAGATGTCCTTCACGAAAAGGCGTCTACATCCCAGTGTCGTCATTATGGCTAAGTCGATCTACGCATCTCGTTGCAGCTTTTATTACAGGCTACTCCTACTTGGAAGCCCTAACTTCGTAACGCTGATACCAGTCTGCTGACACCAGATCTGAAGATACCAGCCTTACTCACTACTCAGAAGAGTCCGACCAACAACCGCATGCCAGAAGATCCGCCCCTGCAGCTACGTAAAGTTGGACTGTCCCGTGCGCTAGGATCAATCACGCCAGCCCACCCACAGACAACTCAGAATAAGCCACGCCGGTCTCGTCAGAGCAGCATAGGACTCAAAGCTAAGCAACGAAGCCTAATGATATTCAGACCACTTGGTTCTTATATCTTATGATGATAGTCCCATTTATGTAAATAATTAGGCCCCGCCCTAACACTGTACAGAATTTTACCTTTTACTTATTTTCATTCTTATCATTAAACTGTACATATGTTTTACATAAAAAATATTTGTTGCCTGCATTTATAACATGTGCCTGTTAGTTTATGTGCAAGTCAAGGTCCTCAAATTATCTAAACCCCCTAGACACCTAAACGGCCACCATCTTTGACCTACTTGTCACAGTAAGAAAAAAAAAATACAGTAAATAATTACATAACCTTAAAATGGAACATATATTTATTTAATATAGTTCAGTCACCAGTGCAATCACTACTTTCAGAGTTGCTACTTAGATTTTAAATTGACCCGATGAAGTAAACAAATTAAATGGGCTAGAATTTCGCTACTCAGAATCCATTGGGTGCAAGTGCACCCACTTGCACCCCCCGCGGGGGGCCCATATCGAGGAGTGCCCCGACATATCTGTAACTAGAACTGATTGACTTAAAAATCCAGGCACTCCTGCTACAGAAAGTTCGAGCGATTCAGACACTTGTTTTCTACGCAACGTTGTCTACTAGAGCCACGGGTTTGTAATAAGTTATTTAAAATAGTTTATTCTCTTTTTTATTTCTCTCATTGGTGTTGCACGCGACACGAGTATTGAAAATTTAAATGGCCCGCAGACCGTACAAGGTTGGGCATCACTGGTCTATACGTATTATGTGGCGAAATTATTACCGACCCATCACTAGGCCTTCAAATTCAACTTATGATATAATTATGGATGTGTGGAAATAAAAGTAAATGTGAAATCTACAATGTATATTTCTTTATCAGATATAATAAAGATATAGTTACATACTTACTAATATTCATTTAACAAACATGTTTTTAATATATACCTCACATTAAAAGAACGTTCAGTTGTTTAAAAAATAATTTTATGTAAATAATGAAACTACTAAAATAAATAATATAGTACACAAACGTTTATAAAATCTATAATAAATTTATATTCTTTTAGCACAATCAACTCCCTTTAAAAATGACACCACATACAAGTGTATCTTTTAATAGCTAAAAACAAAAATAAATAGGTTGGCATTTTTAAATAGAAATCATTATGGTACATTCAATGACGATGTGGTATATGAGGCAGATAATGTAAAGGTTATCTGTTTCTGTGGCCTACGGTACGAGATTGTCATGTGGCCAGTATAACGACCAGCAGCCTTTAATTTTCCCCAAATAATTACTGGTACACATTAGAGCAGTGGTCTTCAACATTTTTTGGCCTACCACCTCCCTTTTCGTATTTTTTAATTGAAAAATATCCGCCAGCGACCCCCTTAAGAAAAACACTTATAAAGAAGAGTGAGAAGGCAAATTTGAACAAAATATCATCTATTTATTAATTTGTATGCTGTTAAAAAAACTTATCCCGCTCAGGAGAGGACCGCATGACAAAGACTATCTTATTTGGCGAGCTTAGAGTAGGACGGCGTTACAGAGGTGCTTTCCCTTAAGCGTTAAAAGATCCATTCAGGCGCCATTTCGCCCTCACTGGCATAGAGGAAAGTACCTTGCAACATTCTCTGGCAATAGATGGCCTCTGAGAGAGACAGAGCTTCCACAAAAGCTGCGCAACAAACATTTCAGACTTAATAAAGCCATTATTGATGACAGGCGAAAAAGACAGAAAGGAAACGTAGACCGCCAGCAGACAACGGTTTTGTCTGCACGAAATTCGGGAAAATATGCAGGTCGCGACTGGGTTTGCGTAGTTATGTGAAACAATGCACTCAGCCGTAATCACGGACTGTAGACAAAAATTGCCAAGGTTATCATTATATAAACATTATGTCAAATAATTTTCAGTGATTACAGAAAAAAAATTAATCTCATTGTCATGACTTTCTTTCAAATCCTAAGAATATTTAGGTTTAATTGTAAATTTATTTTTATTTTAAATATAAAAATTAGTATTGTTGAATTCACTTCAAAAAGAAATTAGGTTAATGAGAACCTTGTGCCAGTGTAGACGGACTTCTTTTTGTCCGACAGCTACTCTGGGTAGGTATGTATCCCGTATTGAAGTCGAACGTATGCCAAAGGCACTCTTTTTTTGGTGAGCTAAAAGATTGTCGACGCAACAGAGGCTCCCCACGGAAACACTTCAAAGACCAGCTCAGGCATTCACTTTCCTTGGCTGATATAGAAAAGAGCACATGGCTGCATGCAGCATCATAACGAGACAGCTAGAGATACACATTTGAGAACAAAAGACAATCTGCTGCCGAACGATAGGAAAGAAAATATACTTTCATTAATTATATATTTATTTTTTTTTATCGAGATATTAAATCTATTTTAAAGAGTCTTATTATCTCACATAACTTGTTTGTTGACAAATGAATTACTGTCTAAAAAAAAAATAAAATGACAATGATTAAACATCTGTTACTGAGGTTCAAATTTTAATTTTCAGGAAATTACACAATTATGTCTTTAGTAAAAAGAATTTTAACATGGAGGGAAACAACAGTGATATGGCTGCATTTGAATGTTTCAGTAATATTCAAAAAAATTTGATCAAAATGGAATTAGGTATTCATTTTGCCCCCAAAACATCAATTAAACAAAAAAAAAGATAGTACAAACACTTCTTATGTGATTTCTTGCTTGCAAAACTATCACACTCGAAATCTGTTACCAAATTAGTGAGTCGCAAATTTTCCATCGTTGATCGCAATTAATTTGATCTGAGGATTCAATAGTTGGGATTGCGACAAAAATTCATTACCCGATCAGGATATTACTCATACCTGGTGATTTCTAGACTTATCCTGTCCAAGAATAAATTTCCAACCATATCCGTTTCCTGTATTAACTATAGATAGAGGAGAGCACCTGGCTGCATGCGGCGTCGGAACGAGACAGCTGGAGGTCACTCACAAATTCCGCGGGATACACATTTGAGACCAAAAGAAAATCTGCCGCCGAGGACAAACGCAGACGACGAAAAGATAATCTAAACCGACCACCTGCGGACAATGGTTTTGCTTGCCCTGGATGTGGCAAAATATGTAGGTAACAGCTGGGACTGCACAGCCACGGGAAACACTGTATTCCTCACTAATCTTCGGACTCGAAGACAAGCCTATTAATCAATTAATTAACTATAGAATCTTCACTTGTTTCGTTTATCATTTTTCTTGTGCTAAATACGTCTTTAAGAACTTCTAATCTCCAGTTCTACGCACTTGCTGTCGGCAATGTATTACTGGCTTCATCGATTTCTTCCCGACTTTAAAGTCCTACTCAATAATGTTTTTTAATGTTTTTCATTTACATGCGCTGTCTCGATTTGATAATCCACCTTTTTTGTTTTCTAAAACTACATATCCATTAAGTAGTTAATACAGCGACCCCCAAGACTAGTAAATAAATGTAGGCTACATAGTTACTAACAAACCGCCTGCTTCAGAACTAGTAGAAGAATTTTCATTTGTACCGATCAGTGTCTCTAAATTTTCTATAATTTATTTAATTTAAACCACAACAATCACCTAATATTACAATTAGTTAGTTTAGCATTTGGGGGAAAATTTACATATTCGGTCTTAAAGCAGCTTGATTAGGATTACATTTTTTCTTAGGAGTTAATCTAACTTGAATCTTAATTTCACAAACTAGAAGAAATTACCTAGATTTTATTTTGTCAATTCTTCTTTAGCTTGTTCGCGATGCCTTCTGATTGTTTGATTCTGTTTTTAGAGAAAAAAAATAATACCAAAGATTCCTTTCTTGTAACACTATCATATTTTTACCATTGACACCGTTTGATCCCTACAGTCCATTATTTCAACCGAAGATGACAATCTCTCCGTCTGAGCTAGCCTTACGTGTGGAGAAATGACTTTTTAGACTTGAGCAACGACCATAATATTATTTACATTACAGTATTACAATTAACAAGTTGATGCTCTCTTTCATTGCTCATTGGTTATTAAAATTTAAAAAAAAAAAAAAAAACTAACAAAAATCGTTGTCTCAGATGAGGGAACAAAACCCTAACTACTGTCCCGAGTAACACAGTCCACAGCAGCCCTTTCAAAACTTTAAATAATATAGAAACACAAAGGATTAGCCCTTTGCACCAAAATCAGACTGATGCGCTCGCTGGTCATGGCCACATGCTTGTGCGTCGTGGACGCTGACTGCAGAGCTAGAGAGGAGGATCCTAGCAATGGAATTGAGATGCAACAGAAGGATCATAAGCATCACATTCAAAGACCGCATCACAAACCAGGAGATTAGAGACAGGGTTACTGCAGCGATTGGACCCCCATGATGACCTACTAACTATTGTAAAATAAAAATTCAAGCTAAAAATATATGCACATATCACAAGATCTTCGGGGCTCGCAAAGACATTCCTTTACCAGGAAGAGATTTCCAGTAACAGGAAAAAGAAGAAGAGGCAGACTGAGAAAGCAATGGGAAGAAAACATAAAAGAATGGACGGGCGTGCCATTGAATGAAGTTCTAAGGCTAAAGACAGAGAGGAATGGAGAAGGACCGTTGAGGAATCCTGATTGGTGCCCCAACGGTCCAACAGACTAAGGGATAGGTAAATGTAACAAGGTAACAAGGATTATGATGAAATGAAAACAACAACGACAATTATTCTAGATTTAAAGTCTGGAGGTTTAAGCTCTAGAACTAGATCAAAGCAGCATATCTAGCAATGAAGTAACATATACAGTATGCCCCAGAAAAATAATTAAATTAGTAGTTAACATTTCAAATTCAGGTTTGTGTTTTTTCATTTATGTACAATGTTCTTATTTTTAATGTGAAATTTTATCCCTAGTTTGATTCCTCTAGCGATAAAGGCTTTCAAAAATTATAGTTTCATCAACGCTCCGTCTAAACAGTTGCGCCTCTTTTACAATTTTTTTTTCAAAAAGCATCTAGGATCACATGCACAACACTACCATATTAAAACGAACTTTTTGAACAAAATATCTCAGAAAATCGGGAATAATTTTAGAAGAAAACAGCCACCTCACAAAAGAGATACAAGACACCGATAGCAAAGACACACAGACACAAAAACTCTTGTTCCTCTGGCAATAAGATCATTAAATAGAAACAATCTAATGTAAACTTTTCACACGTAAATTGTGAGTGAGTCTGGTGTGAATGTACATTTTTAAAAATAATGTTTTGTTTTGTATAATGCACACATTGTAAGACAAATTTCCTAACGGACAATAAAGATTATTATTTTTATTATTAATATCTTTCTTTGAGTCTAAAATGTATGTCCTGCAGCTTTTAAGATAGCTTTCTAACTATCTTTTTTAGAGGCCATCTTCTATGCAATACAAATATAAATTATATTGACAACTGGAAAAATATAAACCAATGAAAGAGCGCATACATGTTTTGATCCGATAAACTATGTCAGTAATGCCCAAGCTTTAGCCCGTGGAACGTAATCTGTCAGCCATGTGGTACTTTCAAACGCATGAAGCATGTGTGTTCACTGCCAAATGTTCCACTTACAGATTTTAGGCGGGAATTCTGTACTTGACTTAGTATAAGAAATTGAAAGGACGCGTAAGTCGTACAAATGTGAGTTAAACAATAATAATGTTATGATGGAGAGAGTGAACCCGTGATGGTCCGGGTTCGAATCCTTGTGTTGACTAGGATTTTTAATTTCTGGATCTTTGAGTGTCTTTTATGAATTTCCCAGCGCTAATGGGAACCCGGCATTTGTTCTGGAAAACTAACGGCGGTTGGTCGTTGTTCTAGCCACATAACAGCCTCTTTAACCGTAGACTACAGAAACAGATGACATTTGCATCATCTGCCCTATTTAACAACGAAAAGGCATTTTATACTTTACTGTGCGGGGTGTTTCATTTTATTTAAAAAAATAAATAAATAAAAGTCAATCGCATTCTAATTAATATTTGTTCGTTTAGACTAGTTTAGAGCGATTTTCTCCCTTGAAATATTAAAAGTGTTGAGTAAAAAAAAAGCAAGAATCTAATGCTCACTAACTCTTGACTTTTCGATTCTAATGAATGCAGACTTATGTTATACCCTTGTCGAAGAACTTACTATCTCCGTCTTGATGCAAGATGTACTGTACTATTAATATTACAAAGGCTCTATTGTCTAGTGATGATTCTCGCTCTTGGT
>JADKLZ010037972.1:0-10001 GCA_021533235.1 Biomphalaria straminea
AGCTGCTCTTCTTCTTCAGTTGTAAGATTTGTAGCTTCATAGTTTCCAAATGGATAGCTGATCCATCCATATTGATTACTTCCAATTGTTGGAAAGTAATGCTGCAATGCTGACTGCAGGTGTGTCAAAGTGTCAAGAATTTCGGGGGTAATTTCTTTGTTTGAAGCACAATCATTGTAAGAAGGAAAGCAGTCGAAGACTCCTTTCGAGATCTTACTTTGCCACAAAGACAATTTTTCACCAAATGACTTTAGTTTTGAGGATGCAGTGATGATTGTTTCCGATGGTCCTTGAAGACTTAAGTTCAATGAATTTAATTTGTCAAATAAATCAGAGAGAAATGTGACCTTAACCCACCAGATTTCGTCATGAATAGAAAATCCAAAGTCTTTTTTTTCAGCCTCCAAGATTGAAATCAGCTCAGCCTTGAGTTGGACGACACGCTTTAATACTTTTCCCCTGGAGAGCCAACGAACGTTGGTATGATACAGGAGGCATTTGTAGTCTGAATCCATTGCTGCACAGAGCTGAGAGAAAAGTCGGGATGCAAGCGGTCGAGATTTGATGAAGTTTACAACTTCAATCACTTGATTCAGAACAGACATCAAACCTATTGGCAAAGATTTGAAGGCAAGAGCTTCTCTGTGGATCATGCAGTGAACAACTAATACATTTGGATTTTCTTGACGAACAAGAGTGACGAATCCTTTTCTGTTTCTCTGCATGGAAGGACAGCTATCGATGCAAAAGCTGACACAGTTTGTCCACTGTAGTTTGAAGAACAAAATGTTTTCGTTCACCACATTGAAGATATCTTCGCCTTTGGTCGTAGTTGCTAAGTCCTTGCAAAATAAGAATTCGTTGACACATTTTTCATCCTTTATGAACCGAATAAAAGCTAGCAGCTGGGCTTCGCTGCTAACATCAGTGGTTTCATCAACTTGAAGAGACCACAGAAGAGACAGTTCATCGTCAGTCACGTTGAAGTGTTCGCAGATTTGATCTTGTAAATCTGACGATAAGTCTTTTATTCTGCGTGAGATAATATCATTTGACAAAGGAACTTGTTTAACTTTTTCGGCGGCATCAGGTCCTTGGATTGTTTCAACAACTATTGCTAAAGCTGGTACAATGACAGATTCAGCCTCTGTGTGTGCTTTCTTGCGTTTTGATGATAACTGAGCAACCTTATAACTTGCAATCAATACCTTTTCTGGCAGCTTTAGGTACTTTGTAAGTTTCCTAGCTTGTTTATTTTGTTGAGCCCTGATGTTTTCGAAGTATTCCTTCGGTTGGGCTTTTACAGCTGGATGATTTGTTTCCAAGTGTCTCTTCAATTTGCTTGGAACAAGCGCCTCATTTGATAGAGTTGCAATGCAGATCGGACAGATTGGCAATGGAGAATCTTCAGGTCCCGAAGATATGAAACCATATCCGATGTAATCTTCTTTGTACCTTCGTTTGGTTCCTTGCTTTTCATTTAACGCTTTCGCAGTTTCATTCTTAATAACGTATTTCTCCATGGATATAAAATATAAATAATGTTTAGTGATAACTTGTTATTATTAGCATACACCTAATCAATGTACAGGACACACATCGCTAATTATTATCTTTGTCAATTCATGAACTGTGCATCTGCTAAGGTGGCCTACATTTGAGTCATTATAATATATATGTATATATATATTTAGTGGGAAATTCCATAAACTGAATAGCTAACACCCCTTTCCATCAATATGGAGCGATCCACTACTATTACTGATCTTTGCAAGAGGGGATGTCATCGCGACGTAATATAAAAATTTAATATTAGGCTGACCTGTGTAACGCTACACGTGTGGCGTTCTGGAAATTCCCGCGGCACATCTGCAAATCTTCGGCGGCACACTAGTGTGCCGCGGCACACAGGTTGAGAAACACTGAACTACAGTGTGATATTACATAAAAGGAATAGCGAAAATTGTTCTCAGTGTTATTGTTCGAAGTATGCGCCCGCCTAGTCCCCAAATTTCATCAATGCGGCCCTCGGTTGAAAAAGGTTGCCCACCCCTGGTACAGAATAATAGATGGTGTTATTGGTATCCGAGGCCGACCATTCGCGGGCGTACCATGTTCCTAAGCAGAAAGATATACAACTTTTATAGTTTAAATGACCCGAACAGCAAACATTAGCGCAACATCTTCTTCAGGAGCAGAAAATAAGGCGTGACGTCTACACACACAAGATTCATGACGGCGATGCACAAGTTCACGTACACCAGAGAACCAACTGTAACGATATTCATTGCGGCGAACGCAAAATGTAGCACAAAAGTGTTCACAATTGCATCCTGTTCAACTATTCATAGTCAATACTCCTAGAAAATGTTTTTAAAAAAAAGGCTGAACTTGGATTTACTATAATTCAATGCCGTTAGACAGTGATGTAGCAAGGTATCCGTGGGCCCGGGTTCAAGAATATCTTGGTGGGCCCCCCTACCCAAAGTAAGAAGAGTGTAAAGTGTGACACAACAATGGAGTAATTTGAATGTATGAGTATGTTAACCAAATGTCATTTTAATACTTTCTGCTTTATATAGATCTTGCTTCTCATTTTTCAACATCCACAACGCAACGATGACTGCACTTACAGTTTTGTGTTAAACAATAAGTAGAACAATGTTATCGAATAGTTGTAATTTTTCTCTAATTGCTGCAGCTTCCGTGCGTTTTTATTCTTTGAGAAACACAAACTGCTTTGGTACATCTAAATATCTTAATCTCATTGTTGTTAGAGCATTATGCCATGATGACCACGTGTATTAGGCCTATATACTATGCTCTTCCTATTGGATTCATGAGGCGCCCATCTGAGCAAAAAAACACAGAAATCTGCAATGTCTTAAGCACAGCTGACGAAAATTAGTTAAGACTAAGTTTAATTCGTAGTTAACAGCGAACATAATGCGTTAGCGGCTTCTTTTGATGAAGCAATACCCGAAGACCATTGTAGGTCATACAATCCACTTACATTGGAAGCATCATCGTAGCTTTAATATATCAGTTTATTCAAGGATAAATGGGGATTATTTACAAAGGCGTCACTAGGGTGGGTGTCACCCGGTGCGGTAAGATCAGGGTGTCACCCCCCACCCCGCGTTCCACTTTTTCTTCCCAATGAAAACTATTGTCGGTTCTTCTTTTGCGCAATAATACAGTTGTTGATTATTGTAATACAAAGTTAAAATGAATGTCGATTCTTTAAAAAAAATTTTTGGTCACTGACATTTTATCCTTATGTATTACATAGATTAACATTTAAGATTTTAAAGTTTGAAACAAACTAAACATCAGCTGTACAAGATTTCCTTAATATACTTTAAAGAGCTCCTAACGGAAAGTTTAAAAGATTTTCAAGTAATAGTTGTTGTTTTTTAAGACAACTACTAAAAAAATGCAACTTTATGACATGTATATTGATCATTACAATAACTAGAAAAGAATTTTGTTTTAATCTTAACATTTAAAAGTCTACAATATAAAAATAACTTAAATTTACTTTTCAGGATTTCAAATTTAATAAACTTTAGTTTTGAAATGCTTCTTTCACGTGACGCCGCGTAGATATGCATTTGGCAAGAATCAGTCAAAGGCTTAATTCTAAGGGTGGTAGAGATTCGTTGACGTCATTCAAAACTTTGCTGCCTGTAGATGTCTTCTAGTTTACATATCTTGTCGTCTGGCTCAGTATAAAAGAGATTGATGCATACAGCATTAACCTCTTGTTCTTTATTTGAATAGTGAATCCGGCATCTTAAGATAACATTCCTGATATTTCCTTATCATTAATATCATTAAAAGTTATTTTTCTGTTGCAATCACATGCTAATTTGATTTAACAAAAGTTATCTCAATAACATATTAAGCTAACATATCACACATGACGTTGAGTAACTAAAGTGCTCTAGCTTAGCTACAACTTTCCCAATAATTAAAACTTTAATTTGAAGGTACTCTTGTGTTTTGTTGATTTTTTCCCTCAGTACATCTGCCAACAAGAAAGTCAAACAATGAAATGTATGCATGTATTCACAGACAGTTGTCTTTTCGCTGCTCCTCGAGTGTTTGTATTTTCAGAGCGACGGCAAAAATTTTCGCCGTCACACTTTCATAAAAATGTTCTTTCATGATTCTAACAGCAACATGATGAGCACACCAGAGAGTTGTTCGTATGACACTCTAATCATTAATATCAATATCCCATCAATTGGTAAAAGCGCCAAAGAAAAAAAAACTTTTTTCTAGATAACCGAGACAAATGTATGTTAGAAGAATGTTCTGATTAAGAATTTTGACCTAATAGCTAAAATAAATGGTGTGCACATCCATTCAAGTTTCTTTTCTGTTCTTTATTAATACTGCATGCACTTCGTAGTGAATTCTTGAAATTGTAGTTTCATTATAATTTTCTTGAGATCAGCAATCTCTTTTCAGGCCTTTTAAATTATCAGAACTGCTACCATCAGCTTTTGGTCCACTTAAAGACGAATATGCTACAATAGTTCAGTCATTTGAACATTACCATTGCTACTGTTGATATATTTTACAGCTTCAGAGATCTTGTTAGTTGTGGTGTAATACAAGATACTAGAGTACCTTGCAGTACTGTGTCTCCTGAAGTGGTTTGCTAAAACATTTATAGACTCGTTGAGTTTTGGTCCAAGCTTGGAAAGCAACTTTTTTTTTTGCATCGCTCTCTTGTAATCTAATAAGTTATTATTTCAGCACTGGGTCATATTTGGATAACATTTCCATAATCCCAAGAAAAAAAATCATTTTTTTAATGAAAAGTCTTCTTCAATTCGCCACCATGTAACAAATTTTGCTTTGCTAGAAACAATGCGGTAGTAAGCAATCTATAAGTGCAATATGTTCCCCTGTTTTCTCGTCTATGCGTAAATTATAGCAATAAATTGCCTGTCAATTATTTTGTAGCCTATGTCCGGCTGACTTATTGTTCCAAATTTGAAAACCTGATAAATGTTCTTTGGTCTTCTCGCGAGTTTCTCGTTGTGGACACGCCCACTATCAACCAAAATATATCTTGCTATTGATTTTTCCCGATTAAAAGTTTATTCAAACATTCCAATGCTTTATGATCTAGCTTCTGACACTTTTTAAAGTTGGTATTTATTTTTATTTTTTTGGAAATGTGAATTTTTTTCACTCGGGTGTCACCCCCTATTGGGTGACACCCGGTGCGGACGCACCCTCATACCCCCGGTGGTTCTATAAAAAATTAAAACCTAGAAATAATTATTTATTTGCTTTTTTTTTTTGAGGGGGGGGGATATTCCGTCATTGAGATCACAAAACAGTTTTTTATTTAAAATCATGCTAATTTGATCAAATTTTACTATGTCTTGAGTGCTCTCAACAATGAAAAAGAAAAACGGTGCGGACCTTTGGTAGAAATGCATTGCCCAACAGGTCTGTTAACTCGTTTTGAATCTGCGAGGCTTTGTTTTCCTGTAAAATTTCAATGTTCATAGCAATTTTAAATAAAAATCATAGACTATATATAGTCTATGATAAAAATTCATAAAATTTAGTATAAATATAAAAGTGTAAAATTTCTTTAAGAACTATAAACTAAATACTAAGCATTGGTCAGAGTTCCATATACATATGTATAGCTCCATCTGTCTGGGGGGGATGGGGGAACTGCTGTGTGGGCGACATCGTTCCGAACACGGCTAATGTACAGGCATTCATCCCTGATGGACACAATTCCATGCTCATGTCTTTTGTAAAAATATAGGCCTAATTATGTTAACTTTATCTAAGAACTTGAACAAACGCTAAGCATTGGTCAGGGAAAGACACTCGTCCATGATAAATTGGACATCTCTCTATCTTCTAGGTATCTTTTATAACCTGCTCCTCAATTTCGTTTCACCCTCCATTGTAACAGAACTTATTCAACTAGAACGATAGGCCCTACATATGTCACTTACTCTGGTGTTCCGTTTGCTTGCTAATTTTTTTTTCTCTTTAGACTTCATCTCCTTTTTTTAAATTCTTTTCTAATGATCACGTGAAACATTTTGAACACAATACAAAGACAACAAAACAATGTGATGAAGACTTCCTAGGACGCTGTTGTCCTGAGTGTTTCACACTATTTAAAAAAATATACGTCATTGACTCGGATTCAAAAGTATTAGATTCTCAGATGTTGAATTAGTTTTTACTAATTTAACATAGTCGAAAGTTAAATCTTGACTGTGGAGTTTCATAGTATTAAACTAAGAGTTTTTATAACACATTGTACAGAAAAATAAAAAGAAGCAGATTCAGCTTTGAGAAAATTGAATAATTAACATCTGTTTCGAAATTTTAATTCGTGAATCCGTAAGTTCTCACGGGGGCTCAAACTAGTCAAGAGTCATGGGCCCAAGTGCGATGAACCCCTTTGCGCTATTGTTGCTACTCCACAGATTGTGGCCCATTATGGTCGTGGGCCCAGGTTCATTGAACCCCTTCGCGCCATGGATGCTACGCCACTACCATTAGAACATCAAAGAATCTACCAAACTCCTTACATTATGCGATTTGGTGGCTTCTTAGGAAAGACTGGTGTCAATAAATGCTTACTTTGTTGTTGAGGGCCTACTGACAGGGATGTAGTGAAGAACAAACTTATCATTCTAGCAACGGTCGAGAAGCTAAGTGCACTTGAACTTAGAAGGGGGCTTGAGGTTAGACACCCGAGTTGTGTTTACTGAGCGCCAAGGCAGCACGGAAAACCAACTCCTAGATACCCACTCCCCCCCCCCCACTGGTCCACCAATGAGATTGGACCAAAGCGCACTGAGCATGCTAAAAGTAGCGCTATATAATCTTATCTTATACAACACAGACGTTACTTTAAAAAAGAAGATGATTACGTCCTACGCGTCATGCATTTAGTCATGCATATTAACCAATGACTTAATCTCTGCCAAGTCACTGGTTTTCCTGGCTAGCTCAGGCAACCCATTCATTCCATGCTCTAATAGGGTAGAGGGAGCTTTTGTACAAATTTATCCTAGCATATGGGATTAGGAATGTGCCTATTTCTTTGTGTCTTTCTGAGTATTTTATTAAATTTTGTTTTTGAATTTGAAGATTATGGTTAAGTGTTTTTTCTATAATTGCTACTTTACTTTTGAGTCTTCTGTCATGAAGGCTTTCTAAATTTAGTGATTTTACCAAAGGTGTTACTCTAGTCAAATGTGAATATTGATTTGTTATGAAT
This sequence comes from Biomphalaria straminea, assembly GCA_021533235.1. Classification (NCBI taxonomy): domain Eukaryota; kingdom Metazoa; phylum Mollusca; class Gastropoda; family Planorbidae; genus Biomphalaria; species Biomphalaria straminea. Next base: position 7,283 of record JADKLZ010037972.1, read on the forward strand.
CACACTGCTCTATTTTGTGTCTGTTCTAGTTTCTTAATGTTTTCTTGAGTTGAGTATAAAAGCTATAATAATAATAATAATGGGATACAATTCTTTCCCCGGGTCAAAGGTTCACAAAAGGGATTGAACATTGAACCTTGAACCTTTTTGGACACCTTGAAGAAGTCATTAACGATCGCATTTGAAAAAAAAAAGTAACTTCTCATTGTATGTATTAGAAAACATAATATAAGCAATAAAAGTCCATGATTTACTGAATGTCTAATTATTTCTCTCTCCTGAACACCCATACAAGGCCGATTTAATTAACCTTAATTTGTGGTACAAGCGAGAAAAAAAAAGGCAGAGATTTTATTTTGGGGTGCTTAAAAGCGCACAAAAAGTATCTTAAACCTTTAAAAATTTAAATCTATAAATTATCAACACTTTCTCTATTCTGTAGACCGGATACAACAAAAGAAGCCGGCTATTTCTAGTTATCTGCCATATAGATAAAAAAAAAAAGTAAAATAGTCCACACTGTCTCTACACTGACAATTATAAAATTAGTTCTATAGATCTGACGTTATGTCGAAGTCCAAAGACCGACCTTCCCAAGCTACAGTTGGAATATTTTCTATACCACGGGGTGTGATCAATGTATTCCGATCTGAGGGCCACATACATTTCCGACAAATCGCGTCGCTGGCCTAATACCACGATGTGAAAAATTCGTCGAAACCCACAGAACAGAGTCTCTGTGGCCTCATAGTCAAGGCCGGCCTCTGAGAAAAAGTTGCAAAACATTGATCAAATCTCAAACATATCAGCACTCCAAGGCTATCAGTCTCAAAGTATCTCTTATGATTGAAGGTTTATTCACGAAAGTTTCAATCTAGATTTACTTGTCAGACATCTTATCTTATATATTACAGACGTTACTTCTAATAAGAAGATAGTTACGTCCTACACGTGTCGTCATGCCTGCTTAATCAATGACTTACTCTTCTAAGTTTTTGGTTTCCTGGCTGATTCAAGCAACACATTTTTTGATATTTTTTTTGTAAGAAAACTTTATCACTAGACACTCGGGATGCTCGTTGGCCAAGTTACGGACCGGAAATGATCTGCAGGTATTCGTTTGGGCATCACTGCCTTACTAGAGAGACTGTGCATTTATTAAGTAAGGAATAGAGATATGATATTTGCTCGAGCTGAAATAAAAAATCTTGAATAGATAAGAATACCAGGAATTTTAGTCTTGGACCTAAGCCTTTTGCTTTAGTGACCATAATATTCAATTAGAAGAAATAGTCGAGTCTGAGCTAAGCCTTGTTTATCGGTAGAACAGGACAGCTTCAATGTCGCAATCAACTCGTCTAGACTACTTCCAGAGGGATGGATAACTCTAGACAAAAAGCGCTGACAATGTAAAGGATAATATAATAGTTGTAATAGTATAAATATATTATTTTACCAATATAAATGAATTATCATTCTATATTTGTACTCTTCATAATATAATATATACAGTATAATTGTGCAAGGGAGGTAATAATGAAGTAACGCAGAAAAAAAATATTTAAACGGTTGTTTCCCATCAACCAGTAGCTTTATTTTATCAACCATAGACCTAGTTCACAACTGAGTTAAGTTAAAACTACAAGGCTTCAACTACATATCACTCATACCAAATACACACATTCAGAGGCGTCACTAGGGTGGGTGTCACCCGGTGCGGTAAAATCAGGGTGTCACCCCCCCCCCAGCGTTCCACTTATTCTTCAAATAAAAACTATCGTTGTTCAGTTGTTGTTTTTTGCGAGATAATACAGTTCGTTGATTGCTGCTCCACAAAGTTTTAATGAGTATCGATTATGTTTTTTTCTCTTACATATTATCGTTAATCATTACATACATTAACATCTACGATTTTTTAAATAGAAAAAAATTAAAAACCAACTGAGCATGCTTTCCAAAGTAAACATTAAACAGCTCTTAATGGAAACTTTTGATTTTGAACTGAGCATGTTTTCCTAAGTAAACATTAAGCAGCTCTTAATGGAAACTTTTGAATATTATAATCACATATAGTGGTAGTTTCATGAGGACAACTAATGAAAAATGCAACTTAATGAAAAGTATATTGATAGGTACAAAAATTTTTAAAGAATTCTTTTAACATAAAAGTTTACAATAACTTTAGAAAATAAATATTTAAATTTCCTTTTCAGGATTTCAAATTACAAAACTTATAAAAAAAACAACAACTTTTAAATTCAATATATCTTGCGACTTCGTTTTCAATGGACAGAATTGCTTGATTTGATTTCAAAAAATAGTTGTTAATTAATGTTGTTAAATGAGTGAACGTTGTTAATTGATGTTTTAATAAGAGACCGATATTAGTTAATGTTTGAATGAGAGAACGTTGTTAGTTGATGTTTTAATGAGAGAAAGTTGTTAGTTAATGTTTGAATGAGAGAACGTTGTTAGTTGATGTTTTAATGAGAGAACGTTATTAGTTGATTTTTAATGAGAGAACGTTGTTAGTTGATGTTTTAATGAGAGAACGTAATTAGTTAATGTTTTAATGAGAGAACGTTGTTAGTTGATTTTTTAAAGAGAGAACGTTGTTAGTTGATTTTTATTGAGAGAACGTTGTTAGTTGATGTTTTAATGAGAGAACGTAATTAGTTAATGTTTTAATGAGAGAACGTTGTTAGTTGATGTTTTAATG
>JADKLZ010037974.1:2237-20306 GCA_021533235.1 Biomphalaria straminea
AAGTAAGCCCAGACTCAGCCCTAAGGGCACCCGTTTGGGCCAACGTTCATCCCCCAAATGGGGCCCATGTGTTTAGCCCCTTCTGGCCCCTCTATGGTTTCCCCACACTGGCCCCACGAGGTTTCCATCAGGGCTTCATCTGGGTCTTCTGATTTCGTCCAGACTCGACCCTGAAGGGCCCCATTTGGTCTTCCATTAATTCCCCCAAAGGGCCATGTATCTATGGCCCTGTTGGGGCCCACAAGCCCTTCCCCTTATTGGTCCCACACGGGTTTCACAAGGCATTTTCTTGGCCCACTGACTGAGCCCTGGCTCATGTCTAAGGACCGAGATCATCCCCCAATCGGGACCTATGTGGTTAGTATAAGCAGGCCCAGTTGGAGTCCTTACAGTTGTTGTATGCATAGCTTACATGAGTTTTAATATGATAAATAAAAAAAATAATATTTTTTATTAAATATATAAGTATAATATTAAATCAAAAGAATCGTCATTATATATATTGTATAACAATAAAACATTTGTTTTTATTTCATAGCTTTATATACAATAAAACATAATATCTAAATGTAATAAAACAAGATTACAAAGAGAGTTTGTGTGATACACAAACTCAGAGGCGGCCCCCGTCGGAGTCGGATCCCTGTCAGATCCGCTTTGATCTCTCAACGGACGGACAGACAGACAGACAGACGGACAGACAGGCCACACAAAAGTAATATACATCTTCCGTGCTTTGATCTCTCAACGTTAGCCTTGTAAAGCCGATGTTCAAGGCAACTGCCACACTTGTTTTATGAGTTGATTACTTTACGAGTAAATACTGGTATGTTACTCGTATGTTGGAACAAAAAAAATGTGAAATCATGTGCGGTATATTAGATTATTAATTGTCTTAAAGTAGGTTTCATTTATATTGCATACTAATTAGGTTTTTTCTCTTTAAATACTGTTTGCATAAAATATTTTTAAAAATTAGATTTTGAGCTTTTAGAAAAAAAAAAGTAGCCGTTGCATCAGAACTTTGAATGCTCTATATTATCGTGATGTCAGATTTTCATTTTCTCTTCTACTTTCTGAGCACTAAACGGGACGGACGGACAGACGGACAGACAGACAGACAGACAGACGGACAGACAGGCCACACAAAACTAATAGCGTCTTTTCCCCTTTTCGGGGGCCGCTAAAAAACGAAGCAATAAAAGTTTATTTAAAAAAAAATAACAAAACATTTATTGAGTATGGTTTGTAATGCAATGGGAGACTATCTGAACCAAGTAGAACGAACTCTTTTTTTGTCTCCCCTTAAATTTCATTACGCAACGAGTTTCCTGGCCGACGGTCTCGTCCGAGATAAGAGCGAGGCGGGGAGGGCACTCGTTACCAGTAGGACGAGAAGGGGGTAGGCGGTGGGACCTTAACCGTATTACGCAAAAATTCACAACTTCCTGCCGACTCCCAGCAGTGAAGCAATGGGGCGAATCTCTCCATCCCCTGCTACTTAAGGGCCCCATTCATCTAAGGGGGGTTTTGAATGGGCCCAGGTTGGGGGAAGGAAATTAAAAAACTGCCCCGCACGACTATCCGGTTCCCCGTGCGGGCCCCTAACTCAGCCCGGACCTGAACAGGTAGCTTTGCTGGCTGGGAGCATGAAAATTAATTATTTTTTAAAGATTATACTTATTATTTCGTTTTTTTTAATGAATAAACTTAAAATCATGTATCAAAAGAAAGCTTAAAGTGTACATTATTAAATGTTTATTCAATTCTATATTATTCTACATGAAAAAAAAAGTTCAACTCATCAATGATGGGTTAAAAAATACATTACAGAATACTTTACTGTACTGGATCTGAATATAAAGTTTATGATCAATACATGTTATACTGAAGATGATGAGCGACATACAGAAGAAGCAAGATGTATTGTTAGTACTGTTAGTCAAGAAGTCAGTTGCAGGCAATAGTTGAATTTAATGAAGGTCTAGGGTTAGTATAGCATACATCGATACTGATGATGATGATATACAGGTGATACTAAGATGAGATGTTGGGCATGACATGAGTTACATGCAATTATTATGAATTCGATGAAGGTCTAGGATTAGTACCATTCGTTGAATGAGTAGTATGGATGAGGCGAAGCACAGTATGTACATAGCAGGCACAAGAGTTAATGTCTGGGCAAGGCGTAGCACATAATGAGCACAGTAGGCATATTAGTTAATGTCTGAGCGAGGCGAAGCATATTATGAGCACAGCAGTCACAAGAATAAATGTCTGAGCAGGCGAAGCATATGAAGAGCACAGCAGTCACAAGAGTAAATGTCTGGGTGAGGTGAAGCAGTTTGAACAAAGCAAGCACAAGAGTTAATGTCTTGGCGAGGCGTAGCACATTATGAGCACAGCAGGCATATTAGTTAATGTCTGAGTGAGGCGAAGCATATGAAGAGCACAGCAGGCACAAGAGTTAATGTCTGAGCGAGGCAAAGCACATTAAAAATATAGCAGGCACAAGAGTTAATATCTGGGTGAGGTGAAGCAGTTTGAATGAAGCAAGCACAAGAGTTAATTTAATGTCTGGGTGACACGAAGCACATTTTAAACATGGCAGGCACAAGTGAGTTTAAGCATGGCAGGCACAAGTGAGTTTAAGCATGGCAGGCACAAGTGAGTTTAAGCATGGCATGCACAAGTGTTAATTGCAAATTAAAATGGTGGGTTAGGTGGTTATGATATGAAGGTTAGGGCTACTAGTTTAAAGTTTACTTTTAAGCGTAAATAGTGTTTTTATAAAAGCAATTAGTCATATTTAAAAAAAAATAGTGTAATTGAAATGATAATTCATAAGTAGGGAAAAAATTGAAGAATTATTACAACAAAGAAAAACCTAAAATTAAAATTAGAAATGTTTGAGTAAATACGTTTCTTTACTGCACGAGTCTTGAAGAGAGGATTGATAAAATTTAGAATTATTTTTTTTTTGTATTAAATCTAAATCATTTAAATCAGTAGCCAGAGTTGTAATAAATTTTCAATCACAAAAGAGTAAGAAAAAATATAATGATTATGATAATCTGATGTATTAAAATTGTCAAAGTAAGAAAGTAATTAAGCATATTTATTTATATGAAAGACCTATAAAATGGAATTAAGTAAGTTAAGTTTTTTAAGTTTATTTGTTAGTCACCCAATTCAAAAGAACACCTAAACTGCACAATTATTGTCCAAGGGTAGGAAAAAAACCTTGATGTCAACAGTGTCTAATGTCCAGTCTTGTAAATTTACATCAAAGCTAGGTCTCTAAATAGTACGTCACAAGCTAATTCGTATTTATTCATGTCATAATCAACACTGTTACTTTCATCTTCTTCAATCGACCAGTACGACACCTCATACACATCTTTGTTGTACACAGCTTTCTTTCCTTTCCATTCTTTCTTCACTCTCATTACCCTTCCACAGTATGGTACATGCGCTCCTTCCTATGAAGGTATCGTGATAAAACTTGGCAGAAATATGGCCAGATATATATTCTATTACCATCAAAAAAATCAGGTTCCAGAGTGTAATCTGAAATGAGTATCAGCAAAAACAAAAATAGTATACTTTTAAGTAAAAAAAAAAGTAAGAAAATATGTTGTTTTTTTTAAAGTTTTTTATAAAAAGTAATCATATTCACCCCTTTTAGCAATGATTACAATAGATTTAAAAGCATAATCGATTTCAAACAAAGGCCTATGTACAGAAAGCAAGAAAAACGGATCTCAAGATTTGACCTCATTTTTTTAAGGGGGACTACTGGAATTTCACATATCTACACTTAGGCTAAGACTTAGGGGGAGGGGGGTTTGGGCTGAGGTCTAGCTAGATTGTCATTTAGACAAGACCCAAGATAGACTCAATCTGAGAGAGAGAGGGTATTAGAATTAGATATAGAGTCGAGCTTGCAAACCTTTAAAAAAAAGTTTCCAATGTGTTTAGTGATAATAAACCATATTATAAGTATTATCTGTTACATAATGACATAATGGGTTTAAATTTCAATTTTGTTAATAAATTTATTGTATTAATTGAACTTCAAATGTAGTTTTAAATTACTTTTTCACTACTCATTTCACTGGTTGGAAACTATTTAAACAAAATGTGTTTTTTGAAATTGATGAATTTTCAAAAATTCAATATAACTTAAACAGGGGGTCCACATAAAACCAGAAAACATGTCAAGAGGTCCACGCGACAAAAAAGCTTGGGAACCACTGATTTAAATAAAGCTGAAAGTGAGAAAGAATACTTTGAATAGCGTATTATGCAATTCCCTGATTTATTGATTTATTCAATTAATTTAGCCTGAAATGTTGTTTAACAAGTAATACAACCTAGTAAAGATGTACTTCAGTTTGTGACAATAATTAATTCTATAATGTGTCAATTGGTTCTTACTCAGAAACCATTTATTCCAAGAAGAAACAGTATTATAGTTATATAATTTAATGGTTTCTTACCAATCAGATATTTAAAATTAAATATGGTAGTATTATTGTATGCATAATTATGAAAGAAAAATAGTGAAGTTAAATGAAACCATTTTTTCTTAATTAATGTGTGATAGCATAAGGTAGTGGAGGTGGAGGGTTAGTGCATGGTCACTTATTGCCTGTGGCAGGTATGTGTTCATTATGAACTTGTGCCACATTCCATTAACAGACATAACTCCATTCTTCAAATAACATTAAACCATGTTGTTTTTTATCTGTACATGATTATTCTTTAAAAAAATGTCTACTTCTAAAAATGTTTCATCCTTATTCTAATAACAGTTTCATCCTCTGGCTAATATTAAACAAGATTACAAAGAGAGTTTGTGTGATACACAAACTCAGAGGCGGCCCCCGTCAGAGTCGGATCCCTGTCAAATCCGCTTTGATCTCTCAACGGACGGACAGACAGACAGACAGACGGACAGACAGGCCACACAAAAGTAATATACATCTTCCGTGCTTTGATCTCTCAACGTTAGCCTTGTAAAGCCGATGTTCAAGGCAACTGCCACACTTGTTTTATGAGTTGATTACTTTACGAGTAAATACTGTATGTTACTCGTATGTTGGAACAAAAAAAAAAGTGAAATTCTATGCAGTATACTAGATTATTAATTGTCTTAAAGTAGGTTTCATTTATATTGCATACTAATTAGGTTTTTTCTCTTTAAATACTGTTTGCATAAAATATTTTTAAAAATTAGATTTTGAGCTTTTAGAAAAAAAAAAGTAGCCGTTGCATCAGAACTTTGAATGCTCTATATTATCGTGATGTCAGATTTTCATTTTCTCTTCTACTTTCTTAGCACTAAACGGGACGGACGGACAGACGGACAGACAGACAGACAGACAGACAGACGGACAGACAGGCCACACAAAACTAATAGCGTCTTTTCCCCTTTCGGGGGCCGCTAAAAAAACATTGACAAGATATCTTTCTAATAAAATTACAGGAAGTCTATTTTAATAATGTTAACTCAAAAGTCAAAAAAGGAAAATGGTTAGTAATGGAGCCAAGGATTCACCATTGTCGAAAAGAAAGAAAATTGAAAAAAGGTAGGTTTTGAACTTAATGATGACTAGCTAAGTCTTGTGAATTATTTTATTAGTTTTTACAATATTGTGGTCTTGCAAACATTATAACTCTTCATCTTGTATTTAAAAAAATGTTTTGTGTCTATGCCTAACAAGGATTAACATAGATTTGTGTTACAATAAAACTTACTATATCATTTTTATAGCATTAAAAGATTAAAGCCTTTATTCTTTAAATAAAAATCAGCTAATATTTTATTTCATTGTGGATATGAAAGTGTCATTCTTCCACTTTTTAGTGTGTTTTTTTTCTTCATATTTTTTAAATTTAGAACAAATCTTTGTGTGTGGAATGAAATTTTAGTTGATCTTTAGTGTTTACAAATTCTTAATTCAGTTTTTTTTATCTTTTTACTTTAATTAAAAAGTGATTCTTAAAAACAAATATTTGACATATAAGTTACGCTTTTTTTTTAAAAAAACATTTTTCAAATTTTCTTAGGAATTAAAAAGTGGAGACTATTATAATAATGATCATATTCTATCAAATAAAATTGAAAATTTTAAACTACCAATAGTCTTAATTAAAGTATAGATAGTGTATGTAAATACTGGTAGTACTTGGGTTATGATGGTCATGACTTGTGTCATTTCATGGTTATGATGCTATTTAGGACAGCTCAGTTTTGCAATGTACTGGTATGTTGAATTATGTACAGTGGTGTAGCAATACATTTTTAAATACAGTCGTGTATTCCAGTACTTTACACTGTACTGTTAAAGAGAAAAACTAGTCTCCTACATGCCATAGGACTTTTCATTATGGCTCCCAAAAATAAGCCAGACTCATCTGACCCTAAAGAAAAGGTTGCAGCAAAGAAAAAGAAGGCCATCACCATGGATGTGAAAGTGGACACCATAAGGTGATCTGATAAGGAGGAAACCCCAACAGAAATTGGCAGGTCATTACAATGTATTCATTTGTATGTTGCTACGATTATTAAGAATAAAGATCAAAGATCTTATCCTTGAACATGTGAAAGAATCTGCTTCTATGAAAGCAACGGTGATAATAAAGCAGCATGGTGGGATTAGTGAGATGGAAAGATCATTAATGATGTGGTTAAAAGACCAAAATCAATGCTATATCACTATGAGCCTTATGGTTATTTAGTAGAAAGCTAGGCAACTGTTTGATGAGTTAAAAAGACAAAAATGAAGAAGTGAACATAAAGAATTTGTGGCTAGTAGGGGTTGATTTATACATATTTAAGGATCTTTTATATTGTTAATTATGTATTAGAATAGGTGTATGAATAGGCTAAGTGTTTGCAGTACAGTACAGTACTGTTATTATGTTACAGTCTATCTGTATATATCTTATCCTGTGGTCCCTACTGGGACATAGGCCACCAACTAGCTTTCTCCAGGCATCTCGGTTCTGGGCGAGTCTCTCCCAACTGTCCACATGTCTTGCCCATCTGCTTGGCTTCTGTTTCCAGATCGCGGCGCCATGTGTTCCTGGGCCTTCCTCTTTCCTTGGGGGTTCCAGGTTAGGGCTTGCCTTGTTATGTTGGATGCCAGCTTGCGCAACGTGTGACCTATCCATCTCCAGCGTCTCTGAAGGATATCTATTTCAATGGGCTGCTGTTTTGTTCTTTGCCACAATTCCTCATTCGATCTCGTCTGGCCAGCGGATTATAAGAATCTTCCTCAGGTAGGTGTTGATGAATACCTGGATTTTTTTGATGGTGGTGATTGTGGTTCTCCAGGTCTCTGCTCCATAAAGTAGTATTGGCTTAACAGGTGTTAAATAGCCTAATCTTGGTGGTGGTGCTTAATTCCCTAGATCCCCAGGTGTTCTTCAGCTGATGGAAGGCTGCTCGAGCTTTACCAATGCAGGTTTTGACATCTGCATCTGTTCCGCCATGGTGATCTATAATGCTGCCTAGATAGGTGAAGCTTTCCACCTCTTCCAGCGTCTCACCTTGGACTATTATGGGTGTAGTGTCTGATGCCTTTATTTTGAACACCTTGCTCTTTCCTCTGTTTATGGTAAGATCCATTCTAGCGGAATTGTCTGCAACAATATTTTCCTGCATCTGCTGCTGTGTGTGAGAAAGAAGAGCTAAGTCATCTGCAAAGTCGAGATCATCTAACTGTTTCCACAGTGTTCGCTTCTGTCTGTTGCTGTCTTCATGACCCAATCTATGGCTAGTAGGAAGAAGAAGGGAGAGAGTAAACAGCCTTGTCTCACTCCTGTTTGGATTTTAAATGCCTCTGTCAGTTGTCTGCCATGCACTACTCTGCAAGTCATCCCTTCATATGACTTCTTGATGATGTTATTAATTTTTTCAGGCACTCCATAGTGTCTTAACAGTCTCCAGAGGGTTTTCTGTCCACACTGTCAAATGCTTTTTCATAATCTATAAAACTGACGTAGAGAGGGGAGTTCCATTCCATAGACTGTTTCAAAATTATGCGCAGTGTTGCTATCTGATCTGTGCATGATCTCTCCTTTCGAAAGCCGGCTTGTTGGTCACGGAGATGTGGGTCTACAGCATCTTTCATTCGGTTTAACAGGATGCGATTAAACACTTTCCCTGGAACGGACAGTAGCGTTATCCCTCGATAGTTGGAGCAGGGACTAAGATCGCCTTTCTTTGGGAGTTTGATGAGGTAGCCCTCCTTCCATTCTGGTGGCACTTTATTTTCCCATATCTTGCAGAAGAGAGGGTAGAGTAACTTCACACTTGTTTCAATGTCTGCCTTTAGTGCTTCAACTGGGATGCTGTCAGGTCCTGCAGATTTGCCATTCTTCGATTGTTTGATTGCTCATCGAATTTCTTCCTTGGTGGGTGCACTGCACTTGATAAGTAAGTTTCTTCTAGCTGGCGGTATTTCTGGTGGGTTTACAGGTGAAGGTCTGTTTAGCAGCTCCTGGAAATGCTCAACCCATCTCTTCTTTTGCCCTTCTTCGTCTGTTATCGCATTACCATTTTTGTCCTTTACTGGTCGGGAGCACGTTATCCTGCCTCAACGTGGCGCTCCCGTGGAAACGGCTCACTTGAGGAAGTGGCTAGGCGAAAGGGTAACAAATATGATTCCCGTGGGAGTGCCCATGGGCGGACGAGAGTCTGCCCCTTCACGGTGCGGATTTGTAAGAAAGCTTCCACAAACCAGTCACAAATCCATGCGCTGTTCCTCAAGGGACCGTCTCATCAATGGCGGTTTCCGCACAGTTAGCTTGGTACAACGAAGGTAGATGGTGGAGGCCCCCGATGCCACCGAGTGGTATTGGAAACAGCAATGCTCTATAAGAATTGACTCGGGTCGCTCCTAGACAGGCCTGTGGTCTGCAGGTTTTTTTTTTTATTTTTTTTTACTGTTTGTGTTTGTTCTCAGACGGATGCAGACAGGTTTTTTTTCAAACTTAGAGCTCGAAGAGCCTTCGGCTCAGCTCTTAGACTATTTACACGTCCTTTACTGGTCTCTCTGACATGGCAAATTTTCCAGATAGCTTTTTGATGATAGAGTGCTGTTCTGATAGGCTGCTTCTTCTGCTTCTTTTGCCAGCGCTTCAATGTAGCTCCTCTTGTCTGTTCTGATGCTACGCTTGACATTCCTATCTACTCAGCATATTCTTTTTGTGCCTTTCCTTTTGCTGCCCTTGTTTTACTGTTGTTCACATCTGCTTTCTTCTCTCTTCTTTCCTTGATCTTCTAAAGAGATTCTGATAAAATCCACTTCTTGTGGGTGTATGACTTGGGACCAAGGATTTCTAGGCATGTGGAGGTTACTGTTTCTTTAACTTTCTGCCATGTCTGTTCTACTGTCTCTTCTTCTAGCAGCTCTTCTAGGAGCTGGAACTTGTTAGATAAGGTGACTTTGAACTCTTCCTGTTTTATGCAGTCTTTCAGCTCAACAGTATTGTAGTGTTGGTGTTGGCTGGGCCCACTTGCCCAAGTCTTTTTCAGCTTCAGTTTCACTCGAGTGCACAAAAGATTATGATCTGAAGAAACATCTGCTCCTCATCTTACACGTTACATCTTGAAGAGATCGACGGAATTTCTTCTCAATACAGACATGGTCTATTTGGTTCTCTGTTACTAGGTCTGGTGATATCCATGTTGCTTTGTGTATTCGTTTGTGTGGGAAGACAGTTCCTCCAATCACTAAATTGCTTGTGGCACACATGTCTTCAAATCTCTTTCTATTTTCATGCATATCGCCTAATCCATGTTTTCCCATGATCTCTTCATATCCTTTGTTGTTATTGCCAACCTTAGCATTGATATCGCTTATAATGACAAGGAAGTTCATTTTTGGTTTGTCCTGTAGGATGGTAGTCAGCCTATAGTAAAAATTGTCCTTCTTCTCCTCTTCACTGTCGTTTGTAGGGGCGTAGCATTGGACAATGTCTAAGTTAATTATTTCCTGCACTGTGTGGAATGAGGCTGTTATTATCCGTGGTCCATGCGCTTCCCATCCTATAAGTGCTTTCTGAGCCTACTTAGACAGCATCAAGGCTACTCCATGGGTGTGTGTAGCCTCCTGCTCATGTCCTGAGTATAAGAGTAGCTCACCCGAAGCCAGTCTTTTCTGCCCGAAGCCAGTCCATATTGACTCACTGATTCCTAGGATGGTGAGGTTGTACCTTTTTATCTCAGCTGCCACTTGCGCTGTCTTCCCAGACTCATACATTGTCCGGACATTCCATGTACAGATGGAGGTGGTGGTCCTGGTAGAGGTGATGGTCTTTGGCCTGTCAGCTTCCAGAAGACTCTGGCTTTCACTGGCATGCGTCATAAACCTTCCAGCTGGAGGTCGATGGACCTCTCTCAGGTCCGTGACTTCTGTTGATTTACTGTTTGGTGTTTCTGTAGCTAGTGTTTTTTCTACAGGGTAGGGTAGCTAGCCCTATGCCAAACCCTCCTCCTTTTTTCCAGCTTGGGACCGACATATGATGGAGTTCGGCATATGGCGTAGATATTAGGTTACAGTACCGGTACTATGTATAAATTTATGATCCAACTTACATCTAAATTTGAATTATGATGCCCGGTAGAAATGGAACACTGTCATAAGTTTAAAACTATCTGTATATATATTCTTAGAAAAAATATAATTATGTTATAAATACAAATTGGGAAATGATGTAATATTCTTATTACATACTTGAAAGGCATAACCAAACTTTATGAAATATGTGTATTTAAGTTTGATAGGGAGAGTATATAAAAAAATATGATTACTCTAATTACTCATTTTAAATATCTTCAATTTACAGAACATGCTAAAATGTTTTCTTGATTGAAAACAAGATTACAAAGAGAGTTTGTGTGATACACAAACTCAGAGGCGGCCCCCGTCGGAGTCGGATCCCTGTCAGATTTGCCTATTCGCAAAATGTTTCGGATGTTCCTTCAAATTTAAAATAATTAACTTCTCGCTGGACGACGGAGGATGGTGAGCAGGGTATAAACCTGTCTTATCTTGATGTTTCCGCACTGGACTGTAGTTCGGATTTATCGTTGGTCCCTGGCTTAATTACTGCATGCTCCCATCCCCTCCTGTGGAAGGTTTGAAATAGGAAGTAAACTATCTTTAACTCTGCTAAAACAATCGAAACATGTAAAACAAACAGACAAATAACCCGGGAGCGTCGAGATAATCAGTTCAGCATTCTAACTGGTTACAAACTAATAGCCTGATATATATAATATGTCACACGAGCGATTTTAAATAATCTTTCAGCATTGATCTGTAGAGATGTAGATGTACATAAACTAAACTTCTGATTTAGTACTCTTAATATATATCTTATTAATTATTAATTATTAATAATTTGGATGTAATTTAGATAAAATTTAGGTAAAATAAAAATCCCAGATAATCAATAGAATGAATGCAATATTAAATTTAAAAATAGAAGCTTAGTTTTAGTTTATTATAACATTTCAATGTAGATCTAGACATAAACATCCGGAACAATCTATTATAGATATTTTAAACTATCGCAATATTTCTGAATGAACAGTAAAGGTTAAATATTATTTTCAAAAGTGTTTAGTTGTTTTTTTTATCTAACCGTGATGGACAGACCAACAAACAGTTAAAACGCACAAAAATATGCTTCTTTTATTCTAATGTTGGCAATAAAAGACATTTTTTTTTAAATGTGATATTTAAAAAAGTTTAAGAAATTAGTTTAGAATCATGTCATGTCCGGGCTATAAGCTAGTACACGAAAGTCGCTGCTAAAAGTTAATGAAAAAAAAATATACATCTTCCGTGCTTTGATTTCTCAACGTTAGCCTTGTAAAGCCGATGTGCAAGGCAACTGCCACACCTCTTTAATGAGTTAATTACTTAGATAGTAAATACTCATAGGTTGGAACAAAAATGAAACGTGAAATCTGGTGCAATATATTAGATTATTAATTGTCTTAAATAAGGTTTCATTTATATTGCATACTAATTAGGTTTTTTCACTTTAAATACTGCTTGCATAAAATATTTTAAAAAATTAGATTTTTAGCTTTTAGAAAAAAAAAGTAGCCGTTGCATCAGAACTTTGAATGATCTATATTATCGTGATGTCAGATTTTCATTTTCTCTTCTACTTTCTAAGCACTAAATGGGACGGACGGACGGACAGACAGACAGACGGATTTGCTATTACCATTTTAATTATAAAGATCATAATTACTACAATGGCATTCTTTTCTTTGTAGAAATAAAAAACGTCCACTGGAAAGAACAGATGAAAATAAAACAGCTCCCCCTAAAAAAGTTATGCCAAGCAAATCAGCTAAAAAAGTTGAAAATAGCAGCATTGACTCTGAATCTAACAGTCTAAAAACAACAAAGAGAAAAATAAAAGATAAAACTGCTCAAAATTCTTCAGATAGTAATTCAAAATCTCACTCTGAAACCACACACAAAACAATATCTCTAAAGCCAAAAACCACAAAAGTAAAGCATCAGAAAGTTAGTGCTAAAAGTTCAGAAGAAAAGCAAGCTTATAAACCAGATGCCGAACCTCATCCTGCAACATCTAAACCTGCAACTTCTAAAATAGCAGCAAAAAAAGAATTCTCTGATAGTGATTCCAGTTCAGAAGAAGAGCAAGCTAAGAAACCAGCTGACGAACCTCATCTTGTAACTATCAAGCCTGCTGCTGAAGAAGCTTGTTAAAAGGAGTTATTAGACTATGATTCCAGCTCTGAAGAAGAGCAATCTAAGAAACCAGCTTCAAAACATCAGTCTGCAGCTTCAAACACTGCAACTTCTAAAGAAGCTGCAAAAAAAGAATTCTCTGATAGTGATTCCAGTTCAGAAGAAGAGCAAGCTAAGAAACCAGCTGCCAAAAATAAGCCTGCAGCTTTTAAACCTGCTGTCTCAGTTATGTAGCCAGACGATAAAAAGAAGAACTTCTTCCAGGTTAGTAGTCAAATTTGTGAACTGTTTCATTCCTTTTTTGATAACGTTTTTGGCTATGTGGCTTGCAACACGAGTGACATAAATTAAAATGGCCCGTAGGCCAAATAAGGCTGGGCATCATTGAGTTAATAGATTCATAATTTTTTTTTTATTTAAAACCTAACTTTTTTGACATTTTATTTTAAAACCTAACTTTTTTGGCACTTTTGGCTTTTAAATGTTTTACTTACTTGGCTTTCATCAAAGATAAAATAGTTGGTTGTTTTTTTTATCTTTCTTACTGCTCAGTCCTCTAGAGAATTTGGATGGTGCTGAAAATAATGTAGTTTAGAAGAAATAGTTTAGAAATATGAAACTATGTCAAATGTTTTGTTGTCATTCAATTAATGAAACCAATGGGTAGATTAGACCAAGAGAATTGTACCTCAAAATTGGTCAAATTAAAAATGAAAAAAGTTTATATATTTAATCTTTGAGTTATTTAATTTTTTTAAAAAATCATTAATTCATAAAATATAAGAAATGATTAAAAGAATTTAATTTTATCTCATGCTTGATAGGTATTTGATACACTGGTACTGGTCTCAACATAATAAAGCATTTCTTCTAATTCACAAAAACTTACTCCTCTCTTTGTTGAATGTAATAGAGTTTCTCTTCTTAGCAGTCTTAGACAGTGTAAGTTTTTTATCCAAGCCACTTTCACTTTTAGACTTTTTAGGAGTAGACTTGTCACTTGTGTTAACTGATTCAATTTTTGAGTTGTGCCATCCCTATAAACATGCCCATTAGGGGCCAACATCAGTTTTGATTAGGGTTGTCCCCCTTTGCCCTAATTGCAGCCCTAAATAGCCCATATGGTGCCCTAATGGGCGCGGGTACTGTTTGCACATTGGCGCAATTAAGGTTCCCATTAGGGCCCAATATGGGCAGCCCTAATCGTACCAATGCGGGCCCATAATGGGTAAAACCACATCCGGATTGATTGGGGATTTCCCGAATCGCGCCATAATCAAGCCCATACAAGCCCCAATGGTTTAGTAACTGAGATTTTCATTGGGATTCAATTAGGGAAAAACTTTATTATGCCGTAATGGTTCCGTTACTAGCCCTAATGGTTTAGTAAGTACTTTATTATTAGGGTTTAGTTAGGGATAACCCTTATTGTGCCAATATCGTTCCAATGCTGGCCCCAATGGTTTAGTAACTGAAATATTTATTAGGGCTCAATTGGGGAAAACCCTTATTGTGCCAATATTGTCCTGATGCTGGCCCCAATGGTTTAGTAAATGAAATATTCATTAGGGCTCAATTGGGGAAAACCCTTATTGTGCCAATATCGTCCTGATGCTGGACCCAATGGTTTAGTAAATGAAATATTCATTAGGGCTCAATTGGGGAAAACCCTTATTGTGCCAATATCGTCCTGATGCTGGACCCAATGGTTTAGTAACTGAAATATTCACTAGGTCTCAATTAGGGAAAACCCGTATTGTGCCAATGTCGTTCTGATGCTGGCCCCAATGGTTTAGTAATGTATTTTTGTTATATAGATGATATACTGGTGATATAGATCTAGTAATAGAATAATAATCAAAGTTCTAATCATTCATTCTTAAATTAAACTTACACAAGTAGGACACGTTCTATTCATTCATTCTTAAATTAAACTTACACAAGTAGGACACATTTTAAAAAAATCTTTATTCATGGAATAATAAACTAACACAAAGACAAATATAACAGCACAAACAGTATATTAAGACATCATTCTCATTCAATTCTTAGCATTTCTTTACAGACAGGCTTCAAGGCTGGCGGCAATAATTTTAACATCTGTAAAGCGATCATATGTTGACTTCCACACAGCAGCTGAAACAAACAAAATAATAATGATTATTGGTCATGTAACAAATCTACCTTAATCTAGCTGTAATAATAAAAAATCAGACCATTAAATAACATGAAAAAAAAAAGCTGAAGATATTGGGCTCAACCCAAGAAAACATTAAGAAACTGGAACAGACACAAAATAGAGCAGTGAGATTCATAACAAATGAATATTGACATTTGACTTAAGTAAAATCACTAAATTTAGAAAGCCTTCAATATAGAAGACTCAAAAGTAAAATAGCAATTATACATGAAACACTGAACCATAATCTTCAAATACAAAATCTAATAAAATACTCAGACACTTAAGATAAAGGCACATTCCTCACTCCATATATAAGTTACTACAAATTTGTACAAATACTTCTTTGCTAGTGCTATTAGAGCATGGAATGGGCTGCCTGAGCTAGCCAAGAAAACCAGTGACTTAGCAGAATTTAGGTCATTGGTTAATATGCATGACATAGGACATAATCTTTTTTTTTATTAAAACTTTTTTGGGGGTCGCTGATCAGTTATCATAAAAATATATTTTTCATACCTTTTTGAGCAGGCTTCCTTGTAAAAAGATGTTGAACAACATCTGAAGTGCATACATAAGTCTATCTTACTGTCAACTGCCCTTAAAAGAAAACTGACATCCTAAAAAAAAAAAAAAAAAAACTAAAGAAAACAGACAAAAAATTACAATAAAGACAATCATGAAATGTTTATGGTATAAAAACTTTCTATAATGATGAGACCCTGTAATTTTTCTTTATCAGTGTCACCACGGGTTTTATATAGTTGAAGGTTACTGTAGCACTGCGTTCACTGTAGGCGTGGAGGTGACATGCGGGTTCATTCATTAACTTGTTAATAGTAGACTCGTCAGGATCAATACTCTATATAATCTATACGTACTAACTTCACTTGTAAAATGAGGAAATAACTCGTCTTATAGCAGACACAAATAATACTTTAATAAGTACAAATATATACACCACTTGTAGAAAATGATACACAACTTCAGAATGATTGAGATATATATCCTTGATAGAATGATTCACAAATAACTCATAGTAAATAACTTCAGTCCATTACAAAATCTTAAACAACTTTATCAAATCAACTTCTTGTAACAACTACATACTAGTGACTCTATCAAAGTTTCTCTCTCAACTCACTGTTCACATATGATTAAAAGTGTTCACATTCTCACAACATGGTAGTGAATTAAGTTCATAATATATTAACTGGGGTGTCCACCCAATGGCACCAACTTTGAGGTGGTGACAATCAGTATCTACACAATGAAAAAAAAAAACTATTACACATTTTTATAACTAAGACACTGATATATCTCTAACAATAGCTTTCTATAATTAGTGAAAAAAAAACAACATTATTTCTTATGTCAATGTGATTTACATTTACCTCTTGAAAGCAACTCTGCACTTCTTACAATAGGGATGAATTGGGTTTTTTGCTTCCTATGGACTTTTCTGTTTACTAAAAAAAAGAAAAAGAAAATATAAAGCACTCTACAGAAAGAATTAGTGATTATACAATTAGTTATTATACAACAAATTTAAAAAAATCTGAATATGAGTAAATTAAATAGAAATATTTTGTGCACATTCAGCAATCCTATGCTGCTTTTAAAAATGAGGTCTAAATTTTTATTATTTTAATTTTTTGGGAACTTATTAACTTTTACACCTAATACAAGACTAGATTTCATTATTAAACTATTAAACCTTGGTTAAGGCTTAGCCTAAAACTAATTAGCCATAGAATGCACCCTAGATCAAAGTGTAGAAATTGTATAATATAGTAATATTATATAGCAATTAGTATTAATAGACCTCTAGACCTTCTAGCTAGACTACCTGGATCTGGTTATGTGGATGATGGACTGGTCACCTCGATGGTCTCTGCATGGACGGCATGGTCGTCTGGTTCATACCTTGCAACTGCCATCAATTCCATAGGCTCCTAGTGTCAAGGTTTAGACTACCAAGTAGATATCCTCAACTCTAAAGGAACATAGAAAAAAAGTCAATATATGATAAGGCTGATATATAATATAAAAAAAGTCAATATAGAGTTCTAAAGGCTAGTATTTAATATAATATATCGATCTACTATTAAACTATATATCTAAGGGTATGGCCCCTGGCTATAGTCTTACACTTTCATTTAGCTAGTTATATATCTGATTGTTAATAGCTTGATAATCAGAAGACTCAACAAACACTTTGAGTGATCAAATAAAACAATGGGCACTTTAATAGTCAGTATTTACATTCCAGGCTGCTGCCATATTGTGTGGAATCATAACAAAAGCATGAGCTCTAGGGAGACTACTCAAATAATACATAATAAGTTTTAAACATAAGAGTTAATGTTCTTCACATAATAACCTAACAAAATCCTCTTTTCCTTATCAATACAAAGATAATAAAGTTACTGTTTGTAGTTTTACTGCATAAAGTAGTCCTTTTGCCAAACAGGTTTCTTCCTTTCTCGTGTTGATGGCGGTCTTCTGTTGTTGGTTGGTTCAGAGTGGGCATGTGAGGGGTTGATTGGATTGTTCGTTAGGTCTGGGGTTGAGTCAGGTTCATGGATGCAAGCACCAGACCCCCATTTTGCCTGCAAAGGGGGGGTGGCAATCTCAAAAAACCTGCAAAGGGGGGGTGGCAATCTAAAAAAACCTGCAAAGTTTTTTGTGGGCAAAAACGTCACTATAATGACAGTTCGCGTTCGTTATAAAAAGCTGTTGCCACGAAAACAATTTAAATTAAATATTATTAATATTTAAATGTAATTAAAAATATTACAAGCTTTCCTACCTTTTTTCCTACTTGCTAAAAAAGATAGGTACAATTTACTCCAAATCCAATGTTCAGTTGTGAAATAATAGTTTTTTCAACAAATAAAATTACAAATTAATTACATGTTTTTTTTATGTGTCTTATCACTGTCTTTTAGGCAAAAAATTTTTTAATTAAGACGGGGCTTTTTTCAAAAAAAGCCATAATGGGAGCTTGTTGTTTTCTCTTTTGTGCTTGAGATCTCTGACTCTGACCAGCCAGCATTATGACTTTATCTTGTATTGATGATGTAGTTTGTTTTTGTGCTGGTGCTGGCTGTTGGTCAGTCACAACTTGTT
>JADKLZ010037977.1:4330-15301 GCA_021533235.1 Biomphalaria straminea
AGTATTTAGCGAACACTTCCCACATTCTAAGTATTTAGCGAACACTTTGTTTATTTTTTGGGATCGATTAATTCAGGACTTTCAGGTCATGGCCTACAAGTTAATTATTCCAGTAGTTCGTGGAACACCTGCTCAGGCCTATTCAGAATAAAGGTTCCGTGTAGCACATTTTTTGAATGCTCTAAGCTGGTACTTCTACACAAACCTCCAAACAAAAAATAAAGTAGAGAAAGACTGAATCCGCCAGTGTTAGTATCAACATGATTTAGTTTGTGAATAGTAGTATAATGATAAACACTTATACCATCGGGGGGGGGGGCTGAAGGCTTTGCATTGGGATTTTTTGTGTGCCTCCCTGATGTAGCTGGTGAGACCTACGTGAGACCAGAATGGTTGGTTGCAAAACGGGGAAGGTTATTCTAGCTGGAGGTTGGGTTACTTGACCTTTGATAATATGACGCCCATATCACAGACTATTGTCCTAACATTTCTTTAAGACAGTTTAAAGGTCTGAGAAAACTCTGCCAGTGTTCCCCAAACATAATCCTTAACGGAACATCTCGCACATTCTAATTACTTAGAGGAACACACTGTTTATTTTTTTAACATGCTAAAGTTTGTATACAAGTATGATGGTCACCTCTTGCGCCATCCAGGGGGCTGAGGGCTCTGAATTTCGGAATGTTCGACTGCACACTAGGCAGGTTTGTTTCAGCTGGAGATTTGGTTGGCACTGAAAACTTTCTCCATCTTTAGCTCGCTTTCCTTCTGTTAGCTGGCCTGCTCACGTAAGAGAAGGAAAGGGGTGGGTGTCAATTGGAAACGTTCAATCTATTACCAATAAACCTCATACCAATAAACCTCAATAAGTAGCCTATATATTTCATTAATAAACTTTTTTTTGGACACAATTTGCGTGATTTCTTCATACCAATAAACCTCAATAAGTAGCCTATATATTTCATTAATAAACTTTTTTTTGAACACAATTTGCGTGATTTCTTTCAAAATTATACAGTGGGGGTGTCAAGTCAGGAGGGGAGTTTATTCATTAGAGCCTCCTTTACAGAATTGGCAAGTGCTTGGACGATTGACAAATCATTAGAATGTATAATCTCTAGCACTGATATCTAACGTTTCCCATCGTAGTAAAACACGGTACTACAAACATTAGAAACTGAGACTAACTAGCCAAGCGATACATACTTTCGATTTCCTTCTTTCCTGCTAGAGAATAGTTTAACGTTTAATCATTTAAAAAAATAAAATACTTTTAACTGATGTAAAAATATCATTCAATATAATTAAAAATACTTTTTTTCTTTCTCCCCAGAGGCGTCACAGAGTTTTCCTCATTATCATGAATATCGTCATTTATTCAATTTTGATTTAAGGAAAGATAACTTTGAAATTTTAATTATCAATCACGATGATGATGAACCGCAAGTAAGAGAATTCAAATCCCTGCTAGAGAAAAATGTCAGTTATCAGAAGTATAACGGACTGGCTAACCCTAAAGTAGAGCTCCTTACAGATGTCCAGTTTGAAGACGACGCCCCGACGCCAGAGCTAGACTTTGCTTTAAGTAAATCGCTGGTCATTTTCCTGTTTGCAACTGAGTCTTTCGTTGATGACATATGGACAGTCCATCAAGGTCGGTCTTCACTTAAGGCTGCTATCAAAAAGAACAATTCGTTTCAGTTTATAGTGTACCAGGGAAAACCGAAAAACATTACGCTACCAGCAACTCTTGCCTCGTTGAAGCGTCTCAATTTCTACGACGAGGAAAGTGACAATGAAGGTTTATACTCCAACGTTAGAATTATCCTTGAAAGTAAAGTAAATCATCTGCGTGATATTGATAAGGAGCTGTCACTAAAGCGGCGTCAGTTTCTTAAAGAAAAATATCCTAACTTGTTAGCAGACGATAATATAATGACTGGGGACATTCCCATAGCCCATTGTGATCAAAATGAGCAATCCAAACTCTCACATTGCCATGTTCAAGAATCAAGACGGATATTTGTTCCCAAGAGTGACGTTCAAAACAATGCCATGAATGACGTTGAGGTGGATTCCAGCCAAGCAGAGACAACTCCTTACGACGCAGACACTATTGATCTAACGGTGTTAAATTTCTCTTCATCTCCAGAACGAGTTTGTCGCTTCCCTCCCGTTTTTGACAATACTTCACAAGTCATCCTAGCAGGACCTTGTGCTCTTGTTCCGCCCGACGTTCTCGAAGCTGATGCAACACCGGAAGAACAAAACGCAGACGTGGGAGATGATTACAGTGTTGTGATTCTGCCAAAACTTTGACACCATAGACTTGTATATATATTACATCTAGAGTGGAAATCGGAAACGATGTCATACACGATTGATCGATTCACAGAACTATATAGAGAAATTTTAATGTATGTAACTTTTTTCAAGCTGTAATCAATCTTTTCTGAATCAGAAAAGTAATAATCTTTAGTTTTCAAACTTTAGAAACAATGCAAAATCATTTCTCGGATTTTCTTTAAAATGGACTATTAATCACAATACTAGATATTCACACAAATCTATGAAACAAAGCCATTTCCTGTTAGTTTCCATTGAGATAATGTTTGAAAAATTCGAGATCAAAATAATTCATGTCTTTTGATTTTAATTATCTTATGTAGATTGATTACCTAGATCTTTCTAGATTTTGTAACTAAAAAATACGAAATAATTATTATTGGACGAGAGTACTCTTATTTTTTGAAGTTCAATTACTAGATTTAAAAATTAAGTATATATTACATAGGTTAGGGTTTAAAAAAAACAGTACTTTTTATAACTACTTTACAAAACAAAGCCTTGTTTCAACTTTTTAAAAGAGTTTTTCACGACAATTGTTTTTAGTGTTAAAAGATCTCCATGTCCAGTCTAGATATAATATATATAAGTATGTTGAATTTTTGATGAATGAGTGATTTGTATGATGCATTGTCACTTAAAATAAATCAAATTTGAAAAGAAAATCATCAATAATTGCGATAAAATAAAGATATTAGAATTTTACATATTCATGCTTTTTTTTTTGCATTTTTTAAACTTTGGAATCACTCGTTTATAGCAAAAGGAGAGACAATGTCATTAATGTAATGTCGTTACAAGAAGTGACATTACTGCAATGTCACGAAAGGCTTCGTTGAGCCAAGGCCCATGACTAATGGGGCCCACAGTGGCCCTTGAAATTTTCACGTATATTTGCTTTTAAAAGACCTATTGACGTGTTTTTTTTTAAATAGATGCTATATAGCGCAACTTTCCCTCCGTATAGCAGACTCAGAGTTCTATGGTTCAAGCTCTATTGTGGGACCAAAATCAGACTGATGTGCTCCCTGGTCATGGCCACATATATGCTTGCAAGTCTTGGTCGCTGACTGCAGAGATAGAGAGGAGGATCATAGCAATGGATGCTTTAGAACAGTGATGCCCAACCTTCTACGGCCGGCGGGCCATTTTAATTTGCGCCACTGGTGTCGCGGGCCACATCATCGAATAGATAAAAAATGAAATAAAGAATAAACCTTTTTCAATAGTTTTATAAGAAACCCGTAGCATTACTAGGCCTACTTACACACGTAATAAGATCGGTTTCATCCGTTTTATTACTGACAAGTTTGTCTGCTCAATTAACTGCTTGTAAACATTGTGATCGTTCTTAAAACTTAATTTCGGAAATTTGAAAAGTTTCTTCATACAATACGGCGAAGAAATCAACTGTCTGCATCGCTCTAAATTTCTCAATAACGGATGTCTTGTTTTGTAAGTCAATCAGTTCCAGTTACAGTTCTGTTGGAGCAATCCTCAGTGGCAAAAGAAAACATTTCAAAATCTCCTGGTCTGTCATTTAGTTTTGAATGGAAATTGGTCTCACATATTGTCCACTCATTTTGCAATGCTTTAACTTTTTTTTCCAAAGGACTAATTCTTTTATCATGCTAGAAAGCACATTTCTAAAAAAAATTGAGCAACTCTGTAGCTTACCCTTCGATAAACTCATTTTCTTGTCTCTTTTCGCGTCAATTGCTCAACCCACTTAACTAGGTGCAACTTAAAGATCTTTTTATTTGCCGCTCAAACCAACAATGTTTCCATATTTTACTTTAAAAATAACATTCAGAATCGAGTTTTAGTTCCTACGGTTCTAGCATTAATCAACAAATATTAAACGGTACTACCATTCTCTTTGGTATCAAAAGAACGTTACCAAAGTTATGCCGAATTGATGCCCTGTGTTATACACATGTTGTTAAGAACACGACTAGCTCAAGACTGAAGCAGAATTATCAAAGAACCTCACACAACTGTCCTAACTTGTCATAAAAAAATATAAATCATGTTCATTAAAAAAATATGAAAATAAAAGTAATATAGATTGGAATGAAATTCATCAAAGAAAAAGTGTGAGTCCTAACGTAGGGAAAATACATTCATCAACCTTTTTAAAAATTGTCTTCACTTTGTGCCGATGTTTAGGCGGGCCGGATGGAACCACGTCGCGGGCCGGGTGTGGCCCGCGGGCCGTAGTTTGGGCATCACTGCTATAGAAGGTTTTTGGGTATCACATTGAAAGACAGCATCACAAACCAAGAGATTAGAGACAGGGTTACTGCAGCGATCGGACCTTTGATGACCTGTTAACTACTATAAAAAAAACAACAACGCAAGTTTAAAATCTATGGCTATATTACAAGATCTGAGGGGCTCGCAAAGACCTTCCTCCAGGGAACAGTACCAGGAAAAAGAAAAAGAGTAAGACAGAAAAAGCGATTGGAGGACAACATAAAATAATGGACGGGCCTGCCATTGAGAGAGGTTCTAAAAAAGGCAAAAGACAGGGAGGAATGAAGAAAGACGGTCAACAAAGTCTTGCTTGGTGCCCCAACGGTCCAACAGACTAAGAGATAGGTAAAAAAAAAGGTAAATTCTGCTAAGTCACTGGTTTTCCATGCTCTAATAGCGCTAGGGAAGAAGGAGAGTTAGTACAAATTCATCATAGATTATGGAACGAGGAATGTGCCTTTATCTTTTTGTCTTTCTGCGTACCTATTTTACTAGATTTTGTTTTTGTATTTGAAGATTATGGTTCAGTGTTTTATGTCTAACTGTTACTTTACATTTGAGTCTGCTATCCTTTCTAAAGGCTTTGAAGGCTTTCTAAATTTAGAGATTTTAATGAATATTTTACTCTAGTGAATATTCGTTTGTTATGAATCTCACTGCTCAATTTTGTGTCTGTTCCAGTTTCTTAATGTTATCTTGAGTTGGGGGGGGGGGCCCAAACAGGCCATGTAGTACAACAGATAGTTGTTGAATATTCTTCTTTTTTTATATGGATTTTTGCTTGTTTCATGAAGAAATATCCCCCTCCCCCTCCAGGGACTCCTGAGCTTTAGGCATTGTGCAAGTGATGTTTACTGTGTTTGTGTGTACAGTGTAGGGGCTGCTATTGTATGTTTTTGTATGTCTCTATCAAAATAGATATCTCCAAGCTGGTTATGTGTCAACTTTACGTAACTTTACTAAAAGTATTTATTATTTTTACTTTTTTTTTTCCTGTTTATGATATATATATAACATTAAAATTTAGAGGTACCCTATAATGATAAAAAATAATTTGAAAAAAATTATCATAGTCCGAGAGAGAGGGCGTTAGAGAGAGAGAGAGAGAGAGAGAGAGAGAGAGAGAGAGAGAGAGAGAAAGAGAGAGAGAGATTATGAGATTATACGGAAATTTCCAAAGTGATTTATGCCGCCTGTAGACATTTGGAAGATCACTTCAAAAGGCAATTTTATGTCCTCCTAGAAAGTCCAGGATTTGTTGACAGATGTTTCATTATTTCAGCATCATTAACTTCTACAGTTGAGTTTCGTCATCCTTGTAATGAGCAATATGAGCGATGTGTAATATAAACCAAGTGCAGACTTAAACTTGATAATGTGATACTGTACCTTCGGAACTGTGATAAACGATCTAACATGGCGGCGAGCAACGAAGTAGAGACAGATGCTGAACCTTATCAAGCAGGTATTCACATTCAATTTTACTAGCGACGACATATTTTAAGAACTGTAATTACAGTTACGTCTTTATCTTACGTTTCGGTGCCACAACAAATATAAAAAAAAAATATATATATATATATATATATATATATATATATATATATATACATATCCCATATGCACATGCAGTACATATGTGCATAATAAACTCCTACTGTATGTACCAAGTATATTGTAAAATAAACATTTATATTTTAAAAGTCATTCAACTATTAAGAAAAATAATTGGTTACTATTATGCCATTATGGGGATCAAACCTACGACATTTGGGTCAATTACAAATAGGCTTACTAGATCTATCTAGATCTAGAACATTTATTGCTATAAGTTCGAATTCTTCTCCATATTTTCAACTACCCCTTAGTCTGTTGAACCGTTGGGGCACCACATATGATCTGTCGACCGTCCTTCTCCATTCCTCTCTAACTTGATTAGAATGCCTGTTAATGACAGGCCTTCCATTCATAATTTCGAATATTTCTACATTATATGAATCAAAACTTTTTAGGGAATTTCCATACTTCGGTTAATCCATCCAACCCGCCTTTTCCAATGTAGAGAGTGTAAATCTATAGATCTAGTAATAAATGAAAAATATAATAAGCATTATTATAAAATGCAAACATTTTGTACTGCTTGGCAGTGGCGTAGCTAGGAATTCGACATCATGACAGGATATAATTGATTGCTATTTAATATTTAATGTAAAAACACATTTTGGACACTCATTGGGGGCACCCCTCAAATAGGAGGCAGGGGGGTTTTCAAACATGGACATCCCCTCCCCCCCCCCCCATCCTAGCTGCTGTTTGAAACGCATGAATTTTTTTTACACATTCTCCCCCCCCTCCCCAAACACTTGTTGGATTTAACATCATTACATTCCAAATCAATTCTATTTTCATTGAACTTTTGAAATAAGCTAACAAGTAAGTAAGTAATTTAAGCTACCCTTTAGGATCTTGCGATCTATAAGGAAGTAGGCCTAATGTAAAAGTCGTATGCTTCTGTGGATCACGATTTAACTAGGGTGTCACGTGGCCAGCACAACGACCGACCGCCTTTAATGTTCCTGAACTAATGCCAGATACCCGTTAGAGCTGGGTGGACTCAGCGTCACCAAAGATCCCAACATTAGAATCCCAGTCTTTAGCAGGATTCGAACCTGGGACCCCCGTTTTGGAAGTCAAGCTCTTTACCGCTCAGCCAGGCCAGGCTTCGAACATTTACTTATGTTGGAATTTTACTTATTCCTGTACCTTCTGCTTCTTTTTTTTTTTCTACCTTAACAATATTTACAAATCACGCTAAACAATGTCTTCTACAATTGTATAAATAAATATATTGGAGTGGAGTAATTTTAAAATAGTCTATAGAAGTGGAATAATTTTAAAATAGTCTATAGAAGTG
Organism: Biomphalaria straminea; assembly: GCA_021533235.1. Lineage (NCBI taxonomy): Eukaryota > Metazoa > Mollusca > Gastropoda > Planorbidae > Biomphalaria > Biomphalaria straminea. Next base: position 11,847 of record JADKLZ010037977.1, read on the forward strand.
GAATAATTTTAAAATAGTCTATAGAAGTGGAGTAATTTTAAAATAGTCTATAGAAGTGGAATAATTTTAAAATAGTCTATAAAAGTGGAGTAATTTTAAAATAGTCTATAGAAGTAGAATAATTGTAAAATAGTCTATAGAAGTGGAATAATTGTAAAATAGTCTATAGAAGTAGAATAATTGTAAAATAGTCTATAAAAGTGGAATAATTTTAAAATAGTCTATAGAAGTGGAGTAATTTTAAAATAGTCTATAGAAGTAGAATAATTGTAAAATAGTCTATAAAAGTGGAATAATTTTAAAATAGTCTATAAAAGTGGAATAATTTTAAAATAGTCTATAGAAGTGGAATAATTTTAAAATAGTCTATAGAAGTAGAATAATTGTAAAATAGTCTATAAAAGTAGAATAATTGTAAAATAGTCTACAGAAGTGGAATAATTTTAAAATAGTCTATAGAAGTGGAGTAATTTTAAATTAAGTCTTTCTATCGATTATACAAACAGAGCTAGAAATGTTAGAAAATGTAATTGTCAAAGCCATACAGCAAGCCAAATCCTTTTTACAATACTTTACTGAAGTCAGTCCTTCATGGAGGAACCTGGGCGGGTGAGCAGACAACTGATCTCAAAAACGGCTCTAACGGTTTTCCTAGAAAATTAACAATTGATGTATATCGCTGAGAAAATAATAACTAACTCGTTGGCCAAATTCTAGTTTAACCGTACTATTTTTTTAACGTAAAAAATAAATACATATAGTTTACTACTGGTTAGACTTTAAAAAGCATAAAATCTATATACAAGGTACTCTGAAATTATACGATGGTAATAGAGATGAAGGTATGTTTTTGATGAAATAATATCTAAGATGAAATATCTTACGTAACTCTAACATAGGTTACATCTAGATTTTATATTTAGACGATCTAAACTAGATCTAAGATCTGAAAGGAAGTGTAGTATTATATCTAAATGCCCATAAAAATTTAATATCAATAAATAGTATCATTACCGCTGGTTGAATTGGTGAATACATAATTTCAAGCTTCTGACGATGTTAAAATCACATGTTCGATACCCGCTTTGAACCAAATATTTAAAAAAAATATTTAATTATGTTTAAATTTTATAATAAAGCTATTGACTTTAAAAATATTTTTCATGTTTCTCTTGTAATACATATCCTATACTCTTAAGCGAGCAATTCTTGTATATATATTTCTTCTATTTCGAAAACGGCTCTAACGATTTTCTTTAAAATTTCAACGTATCTGCATATTATTGAGAAAAAAATTTTCAGCTCATTGGGCACATCGGGAAAACTCGAGTTCGACCGTTATTTCGATATGAAAATGTCTCAATCTTAGAATAATTTATGAATGAAATGGAAAATTTAAGAATGAAAGTTTTCCGTGACGTAAACGGGAAAAACTCTGCTTACGTCACTAGGCTTACCCTAGAACACTAAAATATTTCTTTGCAAACATTTAGAGATATGAATGAAGGTATGTGTAAAACTAAAAGCAGACCATTAATTTTGGTTAGAATAATTTATGAATGAAAGTTTTCCATGACGTAAACGGAAAAAACGCTGCTTACGTCACTAGGCTTACCGTAGAACACTAAAATAATTCTTTCCAAACAAGAACGCGTTTAGAGATACGAATGAAGGGATGTGTAAAACTAAAAGCAGACCACGGGCTGTAGCCCCACTGGGATGGATGGATGGCAAAAGCCGGCATGAACTTCTTATTGTCCGACAGTCAGGCTGGGCAGGACATTTAATTAACCGAGCAAGGCTCGGCCACCTGATATTATTTATGATCATAGTATGTAACTTTATTTTGCATAATCGTTATATATATATATTTCTTTGTTTCCTTTTGACTTACCAGACGAACTAGATCTTTGCTCATTTCAACATCACACATATTTGATGGGCTCGGAGCTAAAGAAAGATAACTTTGAGATACTGATAATAAGCCACGAAGATGACGACAAGCAAGTGCGAAAGTTCCAACAGTCATTAATGGAAAAAGTTGAGTATGTTAAGTACAATGCAGTGGTGAATCCCAAAGTGGAACTGCATCGAGATCTTATTTACGAAGACGACTCCCCGACTCCAGAGCTGGACTTCTCTTTGAGAAAAGCCACTGTTGTTTTTCTTTACGCTACCCATTCCTTTAGTAAGTGTCACTGGACTGTGTTTGAAGGCCGGGTGTCGCTGGACAACGTCGTCAAAATGGGCACTCATTCGTTATACGTGGTACATACAATGCCCAAAGATAAACGAGATTATTCTTTGCCATCGACTCTTACAGGCGCCAAAGATCTTTGCTTTTCTGAAGAAGATGATAATGAGCAGTTCTACAAGAATGTAGCAAGAATCTTGAATAAATCTAATAACGTGCAACATAAAAAGGATGTGGAACTTTTTAAGAAGAGACTCAGATTCTTTCAGACAAAATTTCCTCATATTCTCAAGCAGTATAAGTTAAACAACGACCACAGAATTCTTGCTCAAACAGATTTAGTACCCAACCCACAAACAACTTATGATCCAAAGCAATGCACCGATTCTAATCAAACGCATTGTGCTAAAACATTTGCTATTACAAAAGAGTCATCTGATATAGAGGCAAATAGAATTAATGTTTATAAAAAAATAGACATAGTTTCCGACGCTAAGCCTAATTTAGCCTTAGAAGAATCTGTGTCGTCTTTACCTAAAGTCTCGAAACCTTTAGGATCTTCCAGTGGTACAGAGACTGGACCTGATGTTGAAGTAGACAACGCCACCCAGACTCTTGAAACGCCAACCCCTCTATCTCCAAGCACTCCGGTGAAAGACGATAAGCCACTGAGGGACACAGGCCCTGGAGAAGGTCAGAACACAGCATCAGGTCAAGCTGTAGACGACGAAGAAACAAGCTGTATGACATCTGACCTTACTGCACTCAAGGTTATTGATGACCTTGCAGTGCCTGTACCAAAAGACGACCATTCCACGACAGTTACTTCAGATGAACACACACAACCAAAAGAAATAAGTGATCATTTATCCAGTAGAGCTGACAATGATTCGGTGGTCGCAGACTGCGGTATTAAAGCTACCGAAGAAGAGATTGGTGTCAAAGATCAGGACACAGAACTTGCAAAGGAGTTAACAATATCTGCCAGTTGTATACGGATCACAAATACTGGTATTATGACTGTTAGTACTCTAAGTTCCGATTCAGGTTGTTGTGAATCAGACTACAAATCTGATATTTCACAACACTAATTCTAACACAAGCAGCATATATTTAAACTGGATTGGATCGGATCTAATCGGATTGGATCGACTGTAAGCGAATTGGATCGGATCGGGTCTAATAGGATTGGTTTGGATCTAATCTGATTGGCACGGATCTAATCGGATTGGCACGGATCTAATCGGATTGGATCAGAGAT
>JADKLZ010037982.1:5287-17030 GCA_021533235.1 Biomphalaria straminea
TAGTAGAACCTTGCATCTCAGATTCTGTGTTGAGAGTAAATGTATGTAAACATAAACACAAGTTACATATTTGCTTTCTTTAAGGTTGTAGCTAAGTAGTGTCAGTTCAGGATTAGACTTAAAAATACTAAGGGGCATATTACTTTGGTCTTGAAAAAAACTGCAGTTCAAATATTTGTACCAACATATTCTGAGAGTAGGTGGTTATTTGTTTATAAGCAAAATTGACTTTCAAAATATTGGATTATTTTCTCATCATTTAGTTCCAGGTCATTGCATGAACACTAACAGGCTTCAGTACATTCAAGAAGTTCAAATTAATAACCTATCTGTTCAAAACTTGTTAGATTAGTTTGTCATTTTAACCCCTCATGATTATGTGTGTAATGTGATCACAGGGCCTTGAGCCTACATTATGTTTGACAACAGCCCTCTAAATAAATTAAATCAATTATTATTAACATATGAAATCATGTCCTCAAAAAATAATTTGATGTTTCATTTAAACAAGTAAAATAAAAAAAAGGTTCAGACAATTTTGTAGTCAATAAAGTTTGAACAAAAAACAGAGCTCATGACATACAATAAACACAAATCAATTATTTCAAATATAGATTTATAAATATAGATTTATTCAACAATATGTTAGTCATCAACATTTTGTCTCTCACATGCATACACTGGTCATTGTGATTCTTAACTTTTACTCAAAAACTATATACACTGACACATAAAACTTCAATAACACTTATACACAGTTTCAATCTAAAAGGTGGAGCCCAATCAACTTTGCCCTATGGTTTCATTTAGAACCAAATTAGTTCACAATCTATGATGAAACTTTAGATGTGTAATAAGACTTCCTAGTTTTGATAGTCAACAGATAACATACTGTTGAAGCTATCACAAAATTATTGAAATTTTTTGCTACTACTACAAAATAGCATATCTGACATGCTGATTTTTTTTTTGTGGCAAACTATATACTGTATCTGTATACCTGGTACTATCAATTCTACACCAAAGGCTAAATTTTGTAATATTTTCAATACTAAGTTACAACCTCAACATTTTAGATATTCTAGTCTCTTCCAGTTCTTTATCTTCTTGTGCTATTTCTTCTGCTCTTTTGGTCAGGAACTCCCTCAGTTCTTCAACACTAGGAGGATGCCTTACAACCTGCCAACAAATTCAAGTAGTGCCTTGTTAACATGGCAAATGGATTAAAGAAAAGTTAGGTCTATGTGACCTGATGGTGAAATGTGAGTTACCTTCAATCCTATTGTGTGTGCACAGCCAATGAAGGTGTTACATATCTGTTCTAATGTCATGCAGGCAAAGCATGGGTCCTGGCTCTTTATTTTGGCTATTTCATAGATATGTTTCAGGGTTATTATACCAGTGACCTGTTTGGCTATTGAAATAAAAAAAAAAAGGATTAAGTCTCATATTCCATCTCTATTGTTTATATACTGTGGGCTACATTAAACTACAAACCATTTTCCCACATTTTATACATTATATAAAAACAAATAATAATTTTAAAAAAAAATCATTCTTGTTGCCCAAAATGTGCCAGAATTAGAAGTTTAAAAATAGAACTTAAATCATGCAACAAAATATGCTTGTCACAGCTAACACAAATGTAGCCTTGTGATATACTACACCCTCTTTAATCTTTGGACCCTGTAACAGACAAAGTTTTGTTCTCTCTTACCTGGGTGACCAATGCTAGTGTGCCCAAAGCAAAATTTATCTGACCAAGGGTAAATAACAATAATAATGAGTTGTGTTCAAATATGGACATTTACAGCAGTTCCCTAATTCCTTAGCTAGATAGATAAAGGGGACACACTAAACATACTATGCTTCATACAGAGGGGAGGAGAGGGATGAATAAAAGATTTAAAAATTTCTGTGTTAAATCTTTCCACTGTGTTACCTGAAAAGTGCATGGTCTAAATGCAACTGTTTCGTTACATAAATATTAACTATTTTAGTAATAATAAAAAACAAATTATATATTCATTAAAATAAGACACAAACCTTATAAGCTTTAATCCATGTCATATGAATCAGAGTGCTCTACTAAACAAAAAAAAAAATATATACATTACTTACATGATTTGACAGCTCCCTTTTGACAACCAGCAGCTTGCATCAAGAAGTAACTTGTGATTGGATTCAGCAGCTTGATATTATAGGACCGATCAGGCTGTCCAAGATGAATACATCATACATAATAATAACTAGGCTATAAAGATGGCCAGACTATAAAATTTGGATACCTGTATTATTCACAAAACATGAATGACATAGTATAATAAATAATAATTTTACACTAACTCTAGTGAACCACAATTTGTAACAAAAATCAAACTATGCTAAAAATAATTTAAAAATTTAGTAAGTAAATTAGTTTCATAACAAAGGAAAGACCTTTAATTATATATATATATAAATATATATACATTCTAGAACTTACATTTAATGTTATTTCTGTGCGAATCTTGATTCCTGGTTTAATATGTGCTGTCTTCTCGTTAAAGTCTTTGCAAAATGCTGCTATTTGTATTTGCATCTATTTAGAAGGGAAAAAATGCCAATAATTTACTGGATCACATATTTAAAATGTTAATTAATGCAATTAAGATCAGATTTAAAGGTCAGTGATGGGAACAGACTCTACAAAAATTTTAGGAAATTTTTGTAGTTATGGTTCCCATGGCCGCCCCCCCTTTCGTTCGTTGGTGTGATAGATTGTAAAGGTTAAGACTAAGACTGCTTTATTGATCCTTACGGAAATTTGTTGTAATTACAAGGACGCTTTTCTTATATAAAGACATCACAACAGAAACATACACATAAATACAACAGACACAACAAACACAAAATTATGCATTGATCAAATCAATTATTGACAACATGCCACTCAGAACAGAATAATGTCATAAGCTGAGTGGTATGTCCACAGAAAATGTAATGACAGTTATATTTTAATCAGGTAAAAACTTGACTGTCATCCCAATACCTCAAACAACCATTTTTGTTAATTTATTAAAGAACATTACAAATGGTTATTATTCCATTGTTTTAAAATAAGAAACCTTCTTAGAAAAGCCTTCATAATATGTATTCTCTCTCTGTTATGGAAAGGTATATTCTTAGTTCCTATGTGTATCTCATAGATAGGTATAGGTTTTGTCTTATGCTTTTATTAACTGAACTTAAAACCTCCTCATCAACAGAGCCTGTAGTATATATATATATATATATAAACCTATTTCAACTATTTGTATATTTAATTGACATTTGGTTACTAAATAATGACATTTGGAGAAGGGGGTATTAGACCTATTTGCATTTTTTTTTCAAGCAGAATTTCTTTTTCAACTAGATCTATAGGCTATGTAGTTTCCATGGCTTTCACGACCAAAATAGCTTTGACGGACTTTTCACAGCTGTGTGGGTTATATTTTTATTAAATCTACAGTAGATCTAGACTCCAGATCCAGGTCACTAAAATTCGTGGACTTTTCACGGCTGTGTGCGAATTATCTTCACTGAATCTATCGTAGATCTATAATAGACTCTATAGATTTTAACAATAAATCACTAAAATTCGCGGACTTTTCACGGCTCCACAGGGTTAGTAATTATGTTAACTAGATTCTAGTGATTTAGCGTAAATCTAGAGTCTATATCTAAGTCACTATTATAAATTCGCGGACTTTTCGCGGCTCTGTGCGAATTATCTTCACTAACTCTACCGTAAATCTAAATTCTAGACCTAAGTCACTAAATTCGTGGAATTTTCACGGCTGTATGCGAATTTATCTTTACTGACTCTAACGTAAATCTAGAGTCTAGATCTAAGTCACTAAATTCGCGGACTTTTCACGGCTGTGTGCGATTTTATCCTCACTGACTTTACGGTAGAAAATTTCGTAAAACTAGAGTTTAGATCAAGGTCTTTTCGCCGTTTTTTTAACTTTACACTAGGCTCTGAATTTTATAATGAAATTCAAGTTGTTTTCCAAGTTTTCAAGGTGGCCACGAACCATGAAAAGTATTCAAATTAAAGAAACTAGATATCTTACGTAGAATATATCTATCTAGACGGATTCAAACCACTTAAGTCACCTTACAGTACACTAAGATCAACAAGACAATACGATCACGCGAGTTTTCTTTTAAAAATGGAACTTACAACTGTGTCAAAAGACCGGTCGCATTTTTCCGAAAATGGAAAAATAATAAAATCTGAAAAAAATTCGGATTTTTTTTTTCCGAAAATAAATGTCGGGAAAATTTCGGATTTTTTTGCTTGAAAATCGGATCAGAAGAAATTTTCGGAATTCCGAAAATTTTCGGAAAATTCCCATCACTGAAAGGTTTTTAAGTTACCACTGGAAGAACAGACACCAAGTTTCTGGGTGAATACTATTTTGTTAGTCTATTTACACTCCTGCATAGCATGCTACATTAACATATCTATTCTATTATAATTATCACATACTGATTGGTCGGCATTGTTGGATTCTGAAAGAGCAGGCTATGGAGCCTACATCGACTTTCTTGGCTCCCACTCAGTTAAAATCTTTGGACCATGTGGTAGTGTTTGCAGTTTTGATGCGTAGACCATGGCAGTCTATGGAGCCCTAGAGGTCATTGACTCACAACTCGACGAGGAACATTTGAGGGCAACACAGATTGTAGTGGTCACTGACTCAAAACCTGTACTATAGGCTTTGCAAAGCCCTGGACCATGGCCCCCCAATATCGACACTGTCATCATGGCCTCACACAACATGAAGCAGCGCTATGGCATTCCTGTGATAATGCAGTGGGTACCAAGTCACATAGGTGTGACTGGGAACACTATTGCAGACTCCTTGGCACACCAGGGAGAACAAATTCCACCAACTGAACAGGCTGTAAGTTTTCACCATGCCCTGGCTACAATTCAAAATGGAAAAGTGGTTTGAGTGCTGGGACAATTCCCCAAAAGCCCATGGAGTCTGGTAGCGCATCAGGCGCCCTGACCGCATTTCCACGAGTTGGGGGCTGTCCAGGCCTGAGCAAGCTGTTATAGTACAGTGCAGGACAGGCCACTGTCCTGTTGGCTCATACTTTTCACAGCTATGGCCAAATTTTGACTCACGGTGCCCCTGCTGCTGGGAAGAAGAGGAAAGCGTGCCTCATATTCTGTTTGACTGTCCCAGACTTGCTTATCTCCGTCTCGACAGGACTGGGAAACCAAAACTTCTCGACCTGTATGGCGACGCCTATGCACTATGCAAGACAGCAGGGTTTCTGTCCAGGGCTTTTGCAAGAGAGGATTTAAGCCTCTCAAGCCCTCACTCAAATGGAGTTTGATGATGATGATGATTCTATTATAATTATAGATATTAAATCTATAAGATAAAATTATTATTTATATATATATATAGATCTGTATGTAATTTAAGACTGTATTTTAATGTTTATTTTTATACATTTTATTTGCTATGTGCAAAATAGTGTAAAATAGACATCTAAATCAGCCAACGAGTTGTGACTGTCATTTATTTCTTCGGTGCCAAACCCAGGGTCAGGAAGAGAGACATAACTGTTACTGAGTGTTACTGTTGGATCATTATTCATTATATATGAAAAAAAAATGATATTATAATACATATAGATCTGTAAATACAATCTATATTTATGTATGATATTAAGTCTATATAAATATAATGGATCTGCCTCCAGACAAGCAGGTGAGTATATAAAGAAAGACTGAGTAAAAAGTGATAACCAGGGCAGTTGTCCACAGGCAGTCTTTGGTGTACAATAAATAAACAAAACTAGATCAGATCTAAATCAGCCTTGTATGAGTTGTGCCAAACCCACCACAGTCAGAAACGACAAACGTGTGATTTTATGTTTCTTTTGTCATCAGAGTTCATAAGAAAAGGACTGTCACTAGTCTAGTAGAGACTGTTTAGACTACTTACTACTAGACTTAGACTGAATAGTCACTTCCATAGACTCATAGAGTTGTTTTTATCATTGATGATTTCATCTGATTTGTCATTTGATATAAAATTAAATTTATGACAATAATTTAGAATCTATATTCTAGATCTCTTTATCATTCATATAATTTATGTTTATATAATATATATAATCATAAAATGTCAATAAATTAATAATGAATAAATAAATAAATAATGTTGTTTATGTTATTCAACTTAGTTATTCAGACTTCAGTTATTATTGTCTCTGTCTGCTTTTATCTTTAATAAAAATCAAATATAAAGAATAAATATGAGGCGAAAAAATGCATTTATGTACCTGTCCTAATTCTGGACCTAAGGGGGGAGCAGGCGTTGCCTTTCCCGCAGGGATTAATGCCGAAAGGAAAGTTTTCCTCTTGACCTTTTCTGTTACTTGCGCTACTGCTTTCTTGGCAGCCATTTTGGCTTAGAGGTAAGAAAAACGCACAAGAGAGTTTACACTACTCAAAATATATAGGTCTGTAAACCATATCTTGGGTTCGTTGATTTGTTCTTTGTTTATTAACCCAGTAGATTCTATACCGTATAGTTCCAGGGTTAACCCTTAAACCCCCCCCCCCTTTTTTTATTGTAACAAACTTATTCAATACAAACGTTACTGAAAAAAAAAAGATGATTACGTCATACGAGTCATGCATAAAAGGGCCACATAACAACATATCACACTTTTTAAGCCCTAAATGAGTGTATATAGGTTAGGCCTAAAATGAAATTTATTTACAGCCCGCTCTTTCCTTCTCACTCTCTTTTTTTTTTTCGATCTCTGGAACCCTTCTCCGAATCCACCTATTTGAGTGGAGCATTCAAGAAGTGATTTTGTTTTGATTGTCAAAAGAAATAATGTTTTAAAGATTCATTTAGCGTTGTAAAACAATGTGCATCGAATCTTAATTTCTCCGACATAGGCCCTATATAGACATTTTGATTTGAAAAGACCAGCTTCATATATTGTCTCCTGACACACACGCACTCATATTTTGGACCCGTTAATGTGTGTAGCACCTTCACTTTTCCACTCTTCCCCCTTCCCAACAACGGCTAAAAGCAAAAAAAAAAAAAAAAAAAGTAGGTAGGTATAATTTTATAATATTCCTTCGAGATCGTATGCCCTCTATGTGACTTTTCTTCTTCGGGTTCTCCAATCTATATTTTATTTCGACCTCGTGAATCAGTGTGTCAGTGATATTTTACAAATAAAAATAATAGATTACAGATGTTCTTTCAGAGAAGCTGTCTTAGAAAAGCAAAAGAAGTAGACCTATCGGTATGCAAAGTAGACTCAATTTCAGTGTGGTTTTGAAATGTCGCAAAGCCAAATGAAAATGTTTAGGGGCCAAGAAGTTCTAGCAATCAAGAGACAGTCATACAATGTACTCAAGCAGAAGTCTAAAGACAACTCAGAAAGGTTATGTAGTAAATGCGGCAAGAACCATAAAAAAGGAAAATGTCCATCAATAGGAACCACATGCAATTTCTGCAAGAAGAAAAACCACTGGTAGGCTATCAAATGTGCAGAAAAAGACGCAACGTTAATCTCGTAGAAGATGACAGCCACAGTGATGAAAATATTATACCTATTAGCTCTGCAAGTAGCCAGTCTAAGAATGGTAAAGTTGAAAATATCAATGTCGTTGAAGACAAGTGGACTGTAAAACTAGTCGTGCATGCCAAGACATTAATTTTCCGCATTGACACAGGAGCCAGGTGTAACATTCTTGTCAAGTCAGAGTTTGAAAAGCTCAAAGACAAAGTAAAACTTGCTTACTCATCAAAGTCACTCAAGTCTTATAATAATCATGTTATTAAAACTTTAGGAGCAGTGGTGCTACCTTTGAAGAATAATACTCAAGAAGTGAAAGCAAGGTTTGAGGTAGTAGACATTTGCCAAGAGAACATTTTGAGTGGTGACACTGCTGAATGCTTAGGACTACTACAACGAAATGATACACAGACATGTGAATTTACAGATGATTCAGTGCATATGATCTCTGTAAGTGATACGAAATACAGTGAAATTCAAGAATGTACAAGCAGGGAACTTTCAATGCTTCGAGAAGTAATAATGACTGGTTGGCCAGACACAAGAAGCGAGACTCCAATTGAAGTCAGGCCATATTGAGATTCAAGAGACCAGTTATCAACTTCTGGTGGTATTATATACAAAGGTCTGAGGATAGTCATGCCCCCAAGCTTACGTAAATACATGCTGAATCTGATTCACAAGACTCACTAAGGATTTGTGAAGTGTAAGCAGCGAGCCAGAGAAGTCATGTATTGGCCTGGCATGAATGCAGACATTGAAGTGACAGTTAGGGATTGTAGCAGGTGTGCTGAACTTCAGAATCAAAATGTGTCAGAACCGCTAATCCGCTAAACCGCTACCAAGACACCAGACCTTCCATACAGCATGGTTGGATGTGATCTGTTTAACTTTGAGGGGGAAAAGTATGTGCTTCTAGTTGACTACTTCTCAAAGTTTATCGATGTCAAAGAATTGTCACAGGAAACTACATCAGATGTCATCGAAGCAATGAAGAGTATATTCGCATGCCATGGAATACCTAGAAGACTAAGATCAGACAGCGGGCCACAGTTCTCTTCTAGAGAATTCCTGAATTTCTGTAAATCATACGGAATAGAGCATGTAATGTCGAGTCCTCATTTTCAGAGTTCAAATGGCGAGGCTGAAAGAGCTATTCAGACAGTGAAGAAACTGTGGAAGTAAAGCGAAGACAAATTTCTGTCGCTATTAGACTACAGAACTACTCCACTGACTAATATTAATTTGTCGCCAGCACAATTACTCATGGGACGCCGACCCAGAAATCTGTTACCTTCGAGCGAGGAAATACTCACACCTAAGACACCAGATCTTAAGGTGGTGAAGAAACACTTTGACTCAGAGAAACAGTCTCAGAAACATTATTATGACAATAGGAAAGGTGTTAAGAGTCATAATCCACTACAAGACGGAACGGCAGTCAGAATGCAACTTAATTCAAAGTGGAAACCAGGAACAATAGTTTCGAAGCATTCTAAGCCTAGATCATACAATGTCAAAAGTGGAAATCAGGTCTACAGAAGAAACAGAAAACATATCCGAAAGTCTTCTGAGAAAGCAAATAGATTTGACAATAGTTATGACTTTCCAGATGACATGTCAGAACAACTGGAGCCACAACATCTAGAGAGTCCAAGACTACAAACTACGCTAGATATTGAGCCGCCACTACACACTGCTTCTTCTAACACCTCTAGACCTCATGAACCTTACGTGACACGCTCAGGCAGAGTAGTTAACAAACCCAAGAGACTTGATTTGTGAATTGACTTTTTAGTTAACTAGTTAGTTTGTTAGTTATTCTGATAAATAGATTTTCTAAATTAAAGAGAGATGTAACATAATAGTATTATATGTACATTTGCACACTAGCGCGTCAGTGCAACACCGCTAGTGATTTACGTAATAAATGAGTTCCTAATATGTCTTCCCCATAGACATAAATAAGTATAGACTGGCCAATAAGATATTTTTATGAAGGGAACATTTGTGATTTGCAAATTAGTGTACTACACTATACAGCATGAGCAGTATAAAAGTTAAGTATTCATATCTATTTCAGCCATAACCTATATAAGTATTGCAATATTTTTCACTATTGTGGTTTTTTTTATCTCTTAGCGTGACTGTAATGTCAATTAATCATGTTTACTTTTTGTTCTGAAACTGTTTGTTTTTTTTTAATTTTAGCTTATTTGGACATTCTGCTGAAAAAAATCCCTAGTTTCACTAATTCAAAGTTAAGGACTGAATCCTTTACTTCTTTTTTCCAGTGTATATTTATTTATGCTATCTATGCCATTTTGTGAATGAAAATAGTGCGGATTTGGATACACCATTTTTCTTTCACACCATGCTGCGTAAATAAGGAGGAAGTGTAGTATTGTTTAATCTTTAAGACTAAAGATCGTGCAAATTGTCAGATTTCGGAAATCCGAATACAATGGATATACATTTTTTCAAGTTACATAAAGTTACTTCCTTTTTCCAGTCTATATATGTCTATGGTCTTCCCTCTTAAACACTAGTTTGTTATTTGTGTACTACAAATATTCTACACCTATAGCCATATAGCTTGCTTCACATTGCTTAAAATGGCTGACCATGGATTTCGTCTCTTCAAAATACCCAACAAAAGGCTCGAGATAAATCCCTTTTATGAACATTTAACCAGGGTACAAGGATTTTATCCAGTGGCTAGGATGAGAAGTTGACTCTTCATCAAGCTCTTTGTCGGGAGGCCCCCAATAAAGTGATCATTTATTCTTTCATTAGACAAAGCTCTTTAATTGAGACAACGTCGTAATTTAAGTTCCATCCTTTATGCGAAGGCCGAGCCCACCCGGCGGCCTCGATCTCCTTGTTCGTATAATGTAGGCCTACAGAAGCAAACCGCAATTTGACCAGCCAAATTGTACGGGACGATCGACCAAAGTCAACAGGAAATGGTTGTGAGCAGATTTTGTTAAAATACCCCGCTATGTCTAAATGATAAATACTTAAGAAAATCTGACGAATTTCCACTGAAAAAGATTAATTTTTATCACTACTTGTTACTACACGATGACTGTATCAATTATACACAACAATTATTATTCTTACATTTTATCCATTTGTTGAATACTTGGTAATGCAATAGCCTCGAATGAAACCTTGACCAGCGGTACGTGATTGCGATGAAGCAACGGTTCGTAATAGGGTCGATAAGACTTTAAGATGTGTTTATGGTGTAATCATGTGAAATGTAAAGCGGGTGGTTGTAATTGTGTAAGCCGAATTCAAGAGTTTCTAATGAAACCACGCCGATGTGGTTTGGTGTAAAAAAAAAAAGGACTGGCGTGAATATTGAAGCGGAAACTAGCATAAGAGGCATTAAACAGAAAGAAGTGTGTTGAGTTACATAGCTATGTGGCTAAGAATTTTCCATCATGTTTAGGAAAATCATTAGAACCGTTTTCAAGATCCATGTGCACCTACCTTGAATCCATGAAGAGTTTGCAAGGTGAAAAGAGAAATTGTAAAAACACGTCTGAACACAAACTTACCTATAAAACATACATATACGGTATATCATGATTTTATGTTAAATAATCACTTCTTTAACCTGGTAAATGAATTTTGCTAGTAGCAAGGATTGATAAAGTTAAGTCTCTCTGGGAATAGCCATCGACAAAACTGTCATGTAAATAGATCAACAGCTCTATTTGTGTCAAGACTGAAAGGAAAACACTTCTCTTTATTGTCCATATTGTATCAGCAAGGCAGGAGAAGAGTAATGCAATGGTTTGCTTGAATGGGGTCAGTAGGGCAGTTGAGTCTGATGTGGTCAAAGGAGAAGTTTCAAGGTATGGCATGATTTTGTGTGTGCTGACAGTGATCTGTAAATGTTGTCCATAGATGATGGACTGGACAGCTGGCGTATGAATATAAAAAGACTTTAAATGTTGAGTGTGTGGGGTGTATTATTTATAAGTGTATCAAGTTAACAATAATGAAAATAAAAATTGTTTGAAATGAATTAGGGTTTTCTTGGCTTTCTGAATTATTTAACAAACTAATAAAAGAATAAAATAATGAATTCACACACAACAGTAAGACTGCTAGACAATTTAGTTTTTTTTTT
>JADKLZ010037985.1:0-11272 GCA_021533235.1 Biomphalaria straminea
TCTGTTCCGCCATGGTGATCTATAATGCTGCCTAGATAGGTGAAGCTCTCCACCTCTTCCAGCGCCTCACCTTGGACTATAATGGGTGTAGTGTTTGATGCCTTTATTTTGAACACCTTGCTCTTTCCTCTGTTTATGGTAAGACCCATTCTAGCGGAATTGTCTGCAACAATATTTATCTTTTCCTGCATCTGCTGCTGCGTGTGAGAAAGAAGAGCTAAGTCATCTGCAAAGTCGAGATCATCTAACTGTTTCCACAGTGTCCACTGTATACCGTTTCGCTTCTGGTCTGTTGCTATCTTCATGACCCAATCTATGGCTAGTAGGAATAAGAAGGGAGAGAGTAAACAGCCTTGTCTCACTCCTGTTTGGATTTCAAATGCCTCTGTCAGCTGTCTGCCATGCACTACTCTGCAAGTCATCCCTTCATATGACTTCTTGATGATGTTAGTAATTTTTTCAGGCACTCCATAGTGTCTTAACAGTCTCCAGAGGGTCTGTCTGTCCACACTGTCAAATGCCTTTTCATAATCTATAAAACTGACGTAGAGAGGGGAGTTCCATTCCATAGACTGTTCCAAAATAATGCGCAGTGTTGCTATCTGATCTGTGCATGATCTCTCCTTTCGAAAGCCGGCTTGTTGGTCGCGGAGATGTGCATCTTTCATTCGGTTTAACAGGATGCGATTTAACACTTTCCCTGGAACGGACAGTAGCGTTATCCCTCGATAGTTGGAGCAGGAACTAAGATCGCCTTTCTTTGGGAGTTTGTAGAGGTAGCACTCCTTCCATTCTGGTGGCACTTCTTCATTTTCCCATATCTTACAGAAGAGAGGGTAGAGTAACTTCACACTTGTTTCAATGTCTGCCTTTAGTGCTTCGATTGGGATGCTGTCAGGTCCTGCAGATTTGCCATTCTTCGATTGTTTGATTGCTCTGCGAATTTCTTCCTTGGTGGGTGCACTGCACTTTATAGGTAAGTCTCTTGTAGCTGGCGGTATTTCTGGTGGGTTTACAGGTGAAGGTCTGTTGAGCAGCTCCTGGAAATGCTCAATCCATCTCTTCTTTTGTCCTTCTTCGTCTGTTATCGCGTTACCATTTTTGTCCTTTACTGGTCTCTCTGACATGGCAAATTTTCCAGATAGCTTTTTGATGATTGAGTACAGGTCCTTGGTGCTGTTCTGATGGGCTGCTTCTTCTGCTTCTTTTGCCAGCGCTTCAATGTAGCTCCTCTTGTCTTGTCTGATGCTACGCTTGACATTCCTATCTATTTCAGCATATTCTTTTTGTGCCTTTCCTTTTGCTGCCCTTGTTTTACTGTTGTTAACATCTGCTTTCTTCTCTCTTCTTTCCTTTCCTGTCTCTTCTTCTAGCAGCTCTTCTAGAAGCTGGAACTTGTTAGATAAGGTGACTTTGAACTCTTCATGTTTTATGCAGTCTTTCAGCGCAACAGTATTGTAGTGTTGGCGTTGGCTGGGCCCACTTGCCCAAGTCTTTTTCAGTTTCTCTGCCATATGCCGAACTCCGTCATATGCCGGTCCCAAGTCCGGAAAAAATGAGAAGGGTTGGGCGTAGGGTTAGCTACCCTACCCTGTAGAAAAAACACGAGCTACAGAAACACCAAACAGCAAATCAACAGACGTCACGGACCTGGGAGAGGATGGACCTCCAGCTGGAAGGTTTATGACGCATGCCAGTGAAAGCCAGAGTCTTCTGGAAGCTGACAGGCCGAAGACCATCATCTCTACCAGGACCACCACCACCATCGGTACATGGAATGTCCAGACAATGTATGAGTCTGGGAAGACAGCGCAAGTGGCAGCTGAGATGAAAAGGTACAACCTCACCATCTTAGGAATCAGTGAGTCAAGATGGACCGGCTCCGGGCAGAAACGATTGGCTTCGGGTGAGCTACTTTTATACTCAGGACATGAGCAGGACATCTGAGCAGGGCTACATACACCCACGGAGTAGCCCTGATGCTGTCTAAGCAGGCTCAGAGAGCACTTATAGGATGGGAAGCGCATGGACCACGGATAATAACAGCCTCATTCCACACAGTGCAGGAAAGGATTAACTTAGACATTGTCCAATGCTACGCCCCTTCAAACGACAGTGAAGAGGAAGAGAAGGACAATTTTTACTATAGGCTGACTACCATCTTACGGGACTAACCAAAAAGGAACATCCTCGTCATAATGGGTGATTTCAATGCTAAGGTTGACAATAACAACAAAGGATATGAAGAGATCATGGGAAAACATGGATTAGGCGAGATGAATGAAAATGGAGAGAGATTTGCGGACATGTGTGCCACAAGCAACTTAGTGATGGGAGGAACTGCCTTCCCACAAAAACGAATACAAAAAGCAACATGGATATCACCAGACCTAGTAACAGAGAACCAAATAGACCATGTCTGTATTGTGAAGAAGTTCCGTCGATCTCTTCAAGATGTACGTGTAAGACGAGGAGCAGATGTTTCTTCAGATCATCATCTTCTGTGCTCTCGAGTGAAACTGAAACTGAAACATTACGAAATGACGCAAAGTAATTCAATGACGTCTCACATTACGAAATGACGCAAAGTAATTCAATGACGTCTCACATTACGAAATGACGCAAAGTAATTCAATGACGTCTCACATTACGAAATGACGCAAAGTAATTTAATGAAGTCTCACAATATAAAATGACGCAAGGTAATTCTCTCACTGACGTCTCCCATTGCACGATGATACGAAAATGTTCTCTCATTGACGTCCCTCTGGGACAAGATGAAAAGTTTTTATTGATGTTTCCCCCCACCTATTTGATCTATATAACAGAGCCTACAGATGATGGGTTAGCATTACAATGTAAAAGATTTAAGTTGTAAAACAAAACCTCCATTATTGCTAATGTTTTATATAAAAATCGTTAGGCTAGGCTAGCTAAATTCCTGATCTAAAGACATGATCCTATCTACCCTAATTGAATTAGTACATCTTTAATTGACTCACCATCAGCATCATGAAGGTATTTATCTATGTCTTAAAAGTACACTTATAACAGGGCCGTCTTTAGGCATAGGCAGCTACTAATTGGTAAAGCCTCGCACAAAACACCAAACAATGTTTTTCAGAGAAGAAAAAGTGAAACTTGTCCTAAAGTTATTCTTGGAAATAGCGTTATTTTAGTGGGGTTTTTTGTTGTTTTTTTTTGCTTTCTTATAAAGCTTATATAAATTCATTTTCATTCAATCTGTTTTGTAAAATTTTGTACACGTTATTTCTCCCACAGTAAAAATTTCTTATGCAATGGTTACTTTTTTTTTAAAGAAAAAATAACTAATTTTTAAAATCAACTATGCAATGTGTTTTTTCATAAAGATACACCATTTTTACAACTATTTTCTTTTTATTGTAAAATAAAAATAGTAAATAAGACTATTTAATAAGGCGGAATATCACTCTATAACGGTTTTAGATATTTTGTGCAAAAAAAAAATTTTAAAAAAAGTGTTTACTAAATTAGATACTTTCAGTCATCATAGTTGCTACTTTTTAAACAAAATGATTACTTTATTTTGTAAAAATAAGAACAATTTTATTTAGTATGTATATACGTTAAATATAATTTAAAAACTTAATTATAATATAGTATCGACGGAGATAAGGTTGTAGTTGTCAATAGCCCACGGCTTACAGTTTCTGATATTCTTTCTGAAAATATTAAAACCAAACTTTTTACCTGTCTGAGCGGGAAAATTCTGGGGCCGATTATAAGTGTATGTATCTACACAAACTATTTTTGAAACCTTGTTATAATTGCTTTTATAAAAACCATATTTCATGCTAACAGCATGTTAAGTGAACTATGGTCAAATCTATATTGCCTCGGCTCACGTCTGGATTCGAACTAATTAGCCAAGCCACACCCAAGAGGTTTTGGACTCTCAGCCCCACATCAGCTACATGCTTAAGATACCGTCAAAGATGTTTTTAGCCCTGAAAATAATTGTTAATATCGGAGTCTTCATTTCTTTCTTTAAGGTTAAAAAGAAACATCCTAAGTGGCCAGCAGCGAAACTACTACAAGGTAAATTTATAACTTATCGACAACAAAGTCTTTGTCTTAATTAAATAACTACAAGATAAATTTATAACTTATCAACTCCAAAGTCTTTGGCTTAATTAAATAACTACAAGATAAATCTATAACTTATCAACTCCAAAGTCTTTGGCTTAATTAAATAACTACAAGATAAATCTATGGTTTGAGTTATTTATGAGCAACATCAGAAGCGTTTTGACTAAATATTTGTACTTTAAACTAATAAATGGACCTCATTCACTAATTGTAAATAAACACATTTAGCCACGTCATAATATTGATAAAATAGTGAAAACTACGTATCATGTGACAGCCTTACGTATTGCGTAATTAGTATAGAACATATAGAGAAAATGTTGTTTGTTTACGTTTGGTGAATGAGGTCCATTATTTTTTTTCGCAAAAACGTAGTTTTAAAAATATATGTACATAATGTTACAGTCTTAGTTGGTTTTAGTTTTACAATAATTTAGTTGTCACAGTCATCGGGACAGAAGACTAGAAAGTAAAGTAGCAAAATCAGGGGCGTAGCTAGGAATTTACCATTATTTGTGGGCACGGAGGGGGGGGGGGGCTAGACCTCTTTGGGGGTCACTGCATTTTGCGTAATATTTAACATTTAATTTTATAAACACTCATTTGGGGGTCACCCTCAAGTGGGAACCCGGGTGAATTTTCAAATTTCCCCACCCTAGCTACGCCAAGGACCAAAAATATAGAAAACACTAAATCTTAACTTTCAACCTAATGCAATAATCAGAACGGCACAAAGATAAAGACACAATTGTTAGGAAAAATGTGTAGAAATCCACTTTCTTCATTAAGATTAGAACGGGTTGCTTGAATCAGCCAAGAAAAGCACTGACTTATAAGAGTTCAAGTCTGTAACTAATCATGCAGGAATATATTAACACATGGATACTCGTAGGACGTTATAATCTTTACTTTTGAAAGAACGTCTATAACTTAAAAGATAAGATAAGAATATTAATTTTATTCGTCAGTACATATCTAGTTTCCTGGTCCCGATACGCCCTTAAAAGGAGCGATATATGTCAGGGATTAGTGTCAGTGATGTGTATCAGTGATATGTGTCAGTGATGTGTGTCAGTGATATGTGTCAGTGATGTGTGTCAGTGATGTGTGTCAAAGTTTCCCAATCCATCTGTTTTACTTACATGATAATGTTGACTGCATACATTTCAGTTACATACCGGGTTAACTTTCCAAAATTATTTTATAGGTGGCGTTGCAGCGTACAACTTTGGAGTAAAGAACGTTAAGTCTTGGGCAGGCCTTGACATTGGCTCCACCGGTAATGACTACAGCAATGACGTCTTGGCGAGAGCCAAATGGCTCCACGATAAAAAGTGGAACTGAAAGGAGAGTCTACAAAGTGAAATTCAACATTATATGATTACATATTTATTAATTATTACTTCTATTTGCTTTGTCAGTATTACTATTGGCAAAATATTTAGATCATTGCTAGGTCTGTGTAGCCAAATTAAACACTGCATTCTTCCTTTATCCTCAGAATTGAAGACAAGCTTTTAATATTATTCGTTATCAATGCTTGAAAAAAAAATCGTATTCGTATTTGTATTATTAATTAATTTATTCAATAAATGAAAATTTTATAAAATGAGACATATATAGTTGAAGTAAGGTGTCCTTTTTTTTTTCAGTCCTTGTAGCCTAAAGTGAAGATGAGAGAGTCATGAGCTCAAAACTCTGTGTGTGTGTGGGGGGTTGTATTATGAGGTGAATCAATAAAAAAAAATAGTTAACTTAAATTGTGGTAATTAATTAATTTGTCTGATGGCGAAAAAGGAAAAGCATATATATGAATGTAAATGTTGAGTTCTTCCCCTTAGATAAGTTTTCTTTTAAAAGTATTCTTATATGTTTCGCTTGTTTAAAATCTAATTATATAGCTAATGGCTACAAAAGGGGAGATACTTGGGTCACTCTTAATGCTTAAGCGTGGGTCAGGAACTAAAATCTTAAAGGAAGTTTAGATTTTTTTACACAGAGATGTATCTAATCCACAAACGGCAGATTATATACTATTATTGGCGTTCTAAGAGGGACCCTCTGCTACAGCATCACCCTCCATCCTCATAGACGATAACAAGCTGGATGCCGTAAATGAATTCTGCTATCTGGGATCCACAATTCAGGACGACCTTTCTCTAGATGAGGAGATAAAAAACGTATAGGAAAGGCTGCATCGACCTTCGCTAGACTTAGGTCAAGAGTTTGGGAAAACCAGAAGCTAACTACAGCGACCGAAATGGAAGTCTACAAGGCATGCGTTATGAGCACGCTGCTGTATGGCAGTGAATCATGGACCACTTACGCAAAGCAAGAGCGAAGACTGAACTCATTCCATTTGCGATGCCTTCGTAGGATCTTGAAAATCACATGGAAAGAAAAAGTGTGCAATACAGAGATCCTTGCACAAACAGGTATTCCCAGCATCTTTACAGCCCTTAGACAGAGCCGCCTGCGCTGGCTTGGACATGTTCGCCGGATGGAGGACAATCGTATACCGAAAGTCATCCTCTACGGACAACTTGCGACTGGCTCAAGAAAAACTGGTCGCCCCCACCTCCGTTACATAGATGTAATAAAACGTTACCTCAAATCAGTGAACATCAATACTGACCAGTGGGAAGACATAGCTCTAGACCGCACTAGATGGAGAGAGACAGTGACCAAGAAAGCTATGGACAGCGAAAGAGCATGGGCCTCAGCTCTGGAAGAAAAGCGGACAACGCGGAAACTGGCCAGCTCCTCTACCACTGTAGCGAAGACCACCTTTACCTGCGATACTTGTGGACGGGGGTGTCTCTCCAAAATAGGGCTCCACAGCCACACGAGGAAGTGTGCGAGATGAACCATAGTCGTTCTACGACTGAAGGAGTCTTGTAGATGAATAGAAGAGTGACATGTCAGTGTGCTAGTCATGTAACATGAAGAGTTACTATGTAACAGTCTGTAGGGACTTACATTTTTTGTGGATACCTTTACAGTGCCAAAATTCATCCTTAAAGTCAAGGTATTTTTTTATGACATAATTGGTTTTTTTTTTAAAGTTAAAGTTTTAAAAGCCCATTTATGTAAGCATTTTTACAGAAAAATATGTAAATCAAGAAACACTATTGTCAACTTTACCATCCCTTATCTTCGTCGATTAGTTACCAATACATCATATTTAAGTATACAAGGTGTATAGCTTCTCGTTTTCATATGTAATGTATGTGTATTTTGTATATTTAATAATACATTTATACAATGTATATCATACAATTTTATACATTCATATAATACATACTATAGTGTATATGTAATAACATTGTAAAATATAGTCGATAGTTTTGTAAAGAGTCCTCACAAACTTTAAATTGGTTTGGATGCATTACATACATTTTGCGATAATGGTAAATTTTTTAGTTTAATGAAATCAGCTTCATTCAAATGCCCTAAAAGGATAATAGAACATTGCATAAACATTTCAGGCCCTACGAGATATATTTTTGATTCATGTACATTAAAAAACACTATAGGACAATTAATAACTACCGCTAAACTAGATAATCAAGCAAAAAATCTTATAGGGTGGTTTTCTAGAAAAGCAGAAAACTTGTCAAACATCTATTTATTTGTACAAAGTTTTTAAAGGCATATGTTTATATTACATTACTTGATTGTCATCAGTGCACTTTAGACTTACGTTTTAACTTGGAAATGTTAGCTGATTCTTCATGATTTTATCTGACAGTTAAACTTTTCACTTTTCTAGTGACCACACTGTACACTATCACAAATAAAGAATTGCAATTTACACATCGTTTATTTTATTTATTTTTTATTTTTCAATCTAATAGAAAGCACTGAATTTTGAAAATCAATTACTATCATTTAGAGAATATTTCAAGTTGATTTTGTGTATGTATTTATTTAAAAACTTACTATGAATAGCAAACATATACTTGTTATTATGTAATTGTAGATGAAAGAAAGTATTATGCAGGTATCTCGCAAACAAAACCAATTTCAACTGAATTACTAAAAGAACACGGAGCATCGTTCATATACCAATTTTTAAGTTTGTAAAAATTTTGACAATCTTCATTTTCCAGACTATTAGGCTCTCCTGGTGCCCAGAATGAAGCAACTGATGTTTTACTGTGCCTGTTGATCCAAATCCCTTCCGTTTCTTCATCTGTTCCTCCCGTCATCACATTAGAAAAATGGGATCCTTTGGTAATAATAAAATTTCGGACAAACTCAAATTCAGCCAAAGAATCTATTTCGGCTAAGTACCCTTTGTAGAGACTACACATTGCCTGTGCATAACTTGTGAAATAGAATGTTGCCATCTTAGTTAGCAGATACTTCTTTCCGTTTAGTTCTGAGGATTGAAAAAAGAATTCATTCTTGGCAGCCTCGTGTCGACTGTTGAATAGACCTAATTCTCCTTTCAGAGACTCATAACTGTCCCTGAGCTTTTTGATTTCAGTAACAACCGTATTGATATCTGGTGACTCAGCCTGGACTAAAACTATTGATGAGATATCTACGGGTCGGCCTCTGTTGTTGAACCCATGGGCCTCACATTTAAATACACCAGTATTGTTTTTGGTTGGGTTTCTAAAGGTCAAGTTCAGATACGAAAAACCATTGCTGTTAATTTGTCCAGAAGTATCCAATGACTTTTCGTCACTGTATTTAATGAGTCCATCTATGGTGTTAACAGAAGCTATTTCTTGGAACTTTGGCTCTTCAGAAGTCTTGGAGTATAACAGAGACAGGGAGTACAGACGAGACATTGAAGGAACTGATTCATTCTTTAAAATACATGAGACGTCTAAAGATTTCGTCAGACCCAGAGAAATATTGTTTGCTTCTATTTTGAGAGCACTGATCTCTATAACAATAAAAAAAAGTAAAGAATTAACAGAAGGAATGCTTCTATCTATCTATCTATCTATCTATCTATTTATCCAGAATTTCCTACTTTGCTTCTACAGGATGACTACAAACCAGGGTTAGGTGGACTGGCTATATGGGCATTCGGGCCAATACCCTGTGGGCTGGTGCCCTATTGGAGCGTTGGGGTCACCGAAAGGACCGCCTAAATACCAGTAAATATTTTTAAAGATGTTATTATATTCTCTTAAAAAGAAGCACTCTGAGCGTCGTAATTAAAAATAAAGAATTTCTTTTACTCTCTTATATGATATATCTAATACTAATCTAAAACATTGTCCTAAATTCCCTACACCCGTATATAGAGCTTCTGGTAGACGTCAATTTCTTATTGAAACTAAACGATAAACAAGAATAGCATAACCTTTATTTCTTAAATACATGTGGATTTCAAGTTAGTGTGAATATATTCAGATGTACCAAGGGACCAACAACAAGGTTCCAATTCCTTTAGATGACATATCCAGTCACATACAAATTCTTATTGGTGTGATGGAATTGTCGCATGACCTCGAAATGGCCCCGCTACGAAGTCCTTCATAAATCACAATTATTATGTTGAACAATTTATAGCGAAGCAATGATTGCAATCAAAATGCAAATGAATTGAAAAAGAAGAAGTATTTTGTAATTGTTTCAAAATCCTGTAATATATCATTTATATAGCTAACTCTGGGGGTTCTCAACCTGTGGATCGGGACCCCTTTATGGGTCGAATGACGATTTGCCAGGGGCCGCCTAAGACCATTGAAAATACGGATTGTTATTGTATATTCTTCTATTGCTGTATGTGTCTCTGGTGGTGGGGGGTGCGGCAGAGGGGGGATTGTAAAAAAAAGGGTCGCAGAGCATAAAAGTTTGAGAACCGCTGAACTAACTACTTTCGATACATCAATTAAACTTTACACAATTGTGACAGGTATGATAGGATGCTCATCATATGGCATACAGTTTCGGAGCCGATTTAATAGAAACGCTCTGGTCTATTTTTACACCCAGTCCGCCTTCTGACTACAACTGCTTTACGAAAAGTATTAATTGATGATTAATGTATTTTATTAATAATATAAACTTATTGCAATAATACTTCTCTTTGCCAGCAAGATTAATTTAGTCTTGTAGAGTAAGCTTGATTACAACTGTCTAAATGTGAATGCTTTGTACAACCTAATTGTACTAGGTAACAAGGAGATACGTAAGATGTTTCGTATTGTGTTGTATGAAAGGCTTCGACTTCAGGTCCATAATGTAACCAAGGCTAATACGACTACTAAGAAAGAATCACTTGACAAGATATTATTAAAGCAGATAACACGTTTTGTTGAGCTGATCGTGGAAAGCACTAAGAGTTAACTGATTGAAAAAAGTGCTTAACATAATATATATAATACATAATTAATATATATTACTAACATTTTAGTAATTAATACATATACTAACATTTTTATAATGAATACATATTGCTAACATTTTTCAGTAAATACTTTGTAAGCCTAGTTGTTAATGTTCAATTTGTCTCATGTATTGTCCTTTATGGGTTTGTTCGTGTTTGATAAACTTCAGTGGGTCTAACGGCAATTTTTTCAATATAAGATTATTTATAAGAACAAAGGAAAAGTTAAAAATACAATGAAAAAAAAAAACGCGTACAAATAGTATATGTAGACTTTTCTTTGTTTTAAAGACAGATTTTTTTCTAAATTATCCTTTCATTACATAAGTTATGACAACCGATCTGATTAGAAAATTATTTAAATTATAACATTGATTTTTTATTTTTATTTAAGAATGTATAGATTTGGTTATTTCAAGATAATAGCAGTTTATGAATTACTTAGATACTTTTTTGCTTTTACGTGTAGACAGTTTTACCCACTCAATATTTCGGCAATTTTAATTTATTATTTTAGTCTAATTGGAAGAAACTAAATGATTATTTTGTTTACTAAGGTATATTATTATTTAAAATACGATTTGTAGAATTTAAAATTGAAATTGCACTTAACATGGGGCATAAAAAATAATTATACAAAAATTATATTTAGCCTTAATAAGTTTTAAGAAAAGATTAGTTCTAAAGAAAGAGAAAGGGAGAGGCTAAATGAGAGAGAACGGGAGAGGCAAAATGAGATAGAAAGGGAGAGGCTAAATGAGAGAGAAAGGGAGAGGCAAAATGAGA
>JADKLZ010038000.1:1137-11216 GCA_021533235.1 Biomphalaria straminea
AAGTCTGGGGTAGTCAAGTCTGGGGTAGTCAAGTCTGGGGTAGAAGTCTGGGGTAGTCGAGTCTGGGGTAGTCAAGTCTGGGGTAGTCAAGTCTGGGGTAGTCAAGTCTGGGGTAGTCAAGTCTGGGGTAGTCAAGTCTGGGGTAGTCAAACAGAATATGAGGCAAGGTTACCTCTTCTTCCGAGACAAAGTGAGCTATAATAGGTGGTGCCCTGAAATTTACTTTATTTACTGATCACCTTTAAGATTACCGTATTGCTAGTGATCAGTGGCGTCACTAGAGTTTGTGTCACCCGGTGCGGACCACACCCCCTAGTGACGCAACTGCTGATGATACATATTTAAATTAAAATACAGTGGAGAGTTCCTCGTGACGAAACAAAAAACAAACTTTAATTCGCAACTTGGAATCGTGTAAATATTGAAGACTCGCAACAAAATTACACAATAGAATTTAATATCACTAGTTGATATAAGAAAGTAGACATAATAAATCTACTCGAACGACCAACTCCATTTATTATTTCCCTTGTTTAAATACCCTTTCTAATCATCATTGCGACAAACGCTGAGACTTAGCTGGTAATTTTTTTTCAGGGCCGGCCTTACAAATTGTGGTGCCCAATTTAATGGACGCTACGAGGCACTTCTTCTATTATTTTTTTTTTTGGTAATAACTATTAATTAGATTATTATATCAACATTTATTATACATCATGCATGGGAAGAGATAAATGAAATAGACGCAAGTGGATTAATTCAAGTTGCACCGTTCGTATAATACATAT
Organism: Biomphalaria straminea; assembly: GCA_021533235.1. Taxonomy (NCBI): domain Eukaryota; kingdom Metazoa; phylum Mollusca; class Gastropoda; family Planorbidae; genus Biomphalaria; species Biomphalaria straminea. Next base: position 1,926 of record JADKLZ010038000.1, read on the forward strand.
AATGTTAAGCCTTTAAGTCATGTCTATTGGAAAGCCTGTGACAGGAACCTTGACCAATAGTGATATGCTAAATACAATTTTCGGGGCCCCTGAAAGGCGCGGGGCCTAATTTCGAGCAATGATAAAATCAGCCTAAGACAAGCCCTAGGGGCGCGGTGGTCGAATGGTTAAGCGCTTGACTTCCGAACCTGAGGTCCTGGGTTCGAATCCCTGTGAAGGCAGGGATTTTGAATTTCTGGATTTTTAGGGCGCCCTTGAGTCCACCCGACTCTAATGGGTACCTGACTTTAGTTGGGGAAAGTAAAGACGGTTGGTCGTTGTGCTGGCCACATAACACCCTGCTCGTTAACCGTTGGCCAAAGAAACAGATGACCTAACATCATCTCCTCCATAGATCACAAGGTCTGAAGGGACACTTTACTTTACTTAATGGCTATGTACACTACTGATACTTGGTCCTCAGGTTGTACCTCCAAACAGCTAGGCGAACTAAGCCGTTGTAGACGTATTAATTTCTTAACTCTTTCTCTCCGTGATAATTTTTCTCGTTCCGATAGTATTATTTGTGTTGCTCATTTGTATTTCACTAACCTGTTATGATTTGACTTCAATAACTATTTTATTTGTTATCAGAAAATGTTATATCTGGTATTGAATTATAAAAGAATGCATGCTCTTTGTACGCAACACAAATTAAAGTTTATAAATCCAAAAACCAATTTAGTTTAATGGGAGTCAGACTTGTTGACATCATCAATTAGGAGAGAAAGAGTTAAGGCCGAATTTAAATACATCTTGAGCAAACTTTTTAAGCGAAAGTAACATTTATAACCGATAACATCAGGAATTTATTTCCACTATCTTGAATATAGATTATTATAGACAGACAATCTGGGTTTTGTTCATTAAAAAAAAATCACGTTAAAACCTAGAAGTCTTTCTTTCATTCGCCTCTTCGCTTGTATTAATAATAATAATTTTATTTATAAAGCACTGTTAACAAAAATGTAGGCTGAAGGCGCTGTAAAACATTACAAACACAAACATATGACACAACTAACTAATTTAAAAAAGTTCTAAACAAATACGTCTTAATGTTCTCTCAGACTTCTTCCCTCCCTTCTTTAAAACCTCCAAACGACAGACTTATTCCCTCCCTTCTTTAAAGCCTCCAAACGACAGACTTATTCCCTCCCTTGTTTAAAACCTCCAAACGACAGACTTCTTCGCGGTTACGGCAGAATCTATTTATAGATTTACTCTGGTTACACCTGGGTTTTGTATGAATGCGAAGGTCGTTGGCGACCTTAATTATTTCCATATAGGGGCAGTGTGTTAATGGGCCTGCAAGAGAGTCATAGACCTGTCCAAAACTTGTCAGTTATAGACTCTCAGTCATACACCTGCCATAGACCTGTCATAGACCTGTCAGTCATAGACTTGTCCTAGACCTGTCAGCTATAGACCTGTCCAGGATTTGTCAGCCATTGACCTGTCCAAGACTTGTCAGTCTTAGACCTGTCTGTCCAAGATATGTCAGTCTCAGACCTGTCTGTCCAAGATATGTCAGTCATTGACCTGTCCAAGACTTGTCAGTCCTAGACCTGTCTGTCCAAGATTTGTCAGTCATTGACCTGTCCTTATACCTGCTATTGTGATATCATTCAAACAGATCTCTCATAATAAATTAAAATTATTTTGTATCAAAATTGTTGATATAAAAATATAAAAATGATTATACTAATTATGTTACAGGAATCAGCTGGCAAACGAAACTAGCCAATCTGAGAGCCAACATAACATCACGTGGTGCGGGAGCATTTGTTGTAACAGCGCTGGATGAGATCGCTTGTAAGTCAAACAGGAAATTTATGTTAAACCAGAGTTACTCAATTTCACTTACTGAACGAGGGAGAAGTTATCTTTTCTTGGACAATAGCTATAGAATACACCTAATGCAGTTAACACTCAGAGGGGTGGTCGAATGGTTAAGCGTTTGGCTTCCGAACCTGATGTCCTGGGCTCGAATCTAGGTGAGGACTGGGATTTTGAATTGCGGGATTTTTAGGGCGCCCCCGAGTCCACCCAACTCTAATGGGTACCTGACTTTAGTTGGGGAAAGTAAAGTCGGTTGGTCGTTGTGCTGGCCACATAACACCCTGCTCGTTAACCTTTGGCCAAAGAAACAGATGACCTTAACGTCATCTGCCCCATAGATCTTAAGGTCTGAAGGGGACACTTTTTTTTACTAACTTTAGTTAACACTCGACGTAATGTAGAATCCAGTAACATCAGCGAAAGGCCGAACAATTAATAGAAGTTAGTCGAAGTGTGTGATGTGTTGAATAGCAATGAAGGGAATCGTCGAATATCAGCTAACTATACGTTCAAAAAAAATGCTGGTCAAATATTCCCCTATTTCCGAAACAAATAATTAATTCCTAATCCTGCTCCTGGATTGAATTTTTCGATCTAGGTCAAACATGGAGAATGTTCCCGTTACATTTTTAAAAACTTTTCCACGAAAATAAAAGTAGAGTTGAAAGTGTGTCTTTGTGCTGGCCACATGACACCCTCGTCAACCGTGAGTCATAGAAACAAATGATCTTTACTTCAAGATTTGAAAGGGGGGCTATACTTTTACTTTTACTTGGGGGGGGGGGGGGGGTATTGGTCAATGTTCGATAAACACTGCGTTAAATGGTTAGTTAACAGAACTAGTGGCGTAGCATCAATGGGGCGAAGGGGTTCAATGAACCCTGGCCTACGACCATTAGTGGCCCACAGCCTATGGCATAGAAACAACGGCGCAAAGGGTGTGATTGCACTTGTGCCCATGACTCATGACCAGTTAGGGCCCTCGTGAGAGCATAATGATGCCTTGGTAGGAAACAAAATAATGGCACTTTTGTACATATAGCTACAACAGAGAATCTGAAAAGCTCCCTCAAAATATCCTAAACGTTGCACGAACTTAATATTAATTTGAGAAAAAAAAATAACCCGTTGTTTAAGTAAGAGTGTATGCACCAAAAGGCTTGGATTGCTTTAATTTTAGGAACTGCTTTCCATCTGGTTTATTGTAATGGTTTTGTGCCCTAATTGAGCACTTCATAGGTTTATTGTTTTCAGTTCGTCCCATTCTTTAATTTATGTATGTTATTAATTGATTGATAATATTAGTAGAAATGGGGGGGGGGGGGAGTTTGGTTTCCAAAATATTAAAGTGTTGTACAGAAAAAAAAAGGAAATGGGGCGAAGTAACAATAACAATAAGATCTACAGTATTCTATAGAAGTAGTCCTGATTGTCACTAATTAATATTTCGACACATCTGATAATTATTCAATTTTCTCTAACCTAATTTAGTTTTTTTATATTCTGTTTTAAAATGTTCAAATTAGCACATTTATTTTATTCAAATTCTTGTATTTATCTGATTTCGCTAATGCTCCTATATCTGCAACTATGACTCTATAATTTATGAACTCCAGCAGGTATATTACAATGAACAATGTATTTAATCTTACAACACCTCTAATACCGCCCAACAGTATTATATGGTCTGGACGAGGATACGTTAACCTGTTTGTCTTGTGTGTTACTGTAAACGAATATATAATCTGAATAAAAAAAGTTTGTAAGTTTTTAAAATATTGCAATGTATCTTTTGGAAAGCGTATAAGAAACACGTTAATAGTGGCCATAAAAAATTGTAAAAAATGTTAGTGTTATGTCTCATCATAAGTAGCATTGAAAGATATATCATTCTAGTCAGCCGAGATGCATGCTTAGAACATTTTCTTAAAATAGTATTTAGTTATATTTGAAATAAATAGTTTTAATGAAAAAGAAGGCCTATTTTTTTGCAGATTCAACCACTAGCAGAAAAAAAGTAAATATTTTTTAGCTTGAAATACTTTTCCTTTGAATAGGTCGTAGTGCTTCTTGCTCACTGACTACTTCCATATATACGTGGCTTTTATTTGTTCTGTCAACTAAACCTTTTAGAACTTTGTTATTGCTGTATGTAGAGACTTTGAGTTGACCCTGCTGGCTTGAGAAGATCTACTGTGGGTACTGCTGCACTCGTGCACTATTATCTAGTGTATTGTAAACTATATATATATATATCGGCCTATACACATTATCCTCTACCTTTAGTAATCCCTTAGTCTGTTGGACCAATGTGGCACCAATCAAGACCTGTCGAACGTCTTTCTCCATTCCTCCCTGTCTTTCGCCTTGTTTAAAACCTCTTTCAGTGGTAGGCCCGTCCATTTTTTTATGTTTTCATTCCATCGCTTATTCTGTCTGCCTCTTCTTCTTTTTCCTGGTACTGTTCCCTGAAGGAAGGTCTTTGCAAGCCCCGTAGATCTTGTAATGTAGGCATAGATATTAAGCTTGCGTTTTTTTTTTACAAAAGTTAGCAGGTCATCATGGGGGTCCTATCGCTGCAGTAACACTGTCTCTAATCTCTTGGTTTGTGATGCGGTCTTTGAATGTAATGCCTAGGATCTTTCTGTATATCTTAATTCCATTCCTAGCAATGGTGTCGCCCACACGATTTTGCCAGCACATCAGTTCCCCCCTCTCCACGCGGCTGATGAATCAAAAGGAATGGCAGTGCCGGTAGAGTTTGGAGTGGCATCGCAGGTTCTGTCAGGGTGTAGCACTGGGTGCTGCAAACTGCCTTAGGGTTGCCAGCTCCTGATTTTTCCTCAGGTTTGACCACTGGCGTAGCTAGAGTGGGGGAGGAGGGGGGAGATTAGAAAATCCCCCGGGTCCCCACTTGAGGGGGCCCCCAAATGAGTGTTTTTACATTAAAAATTAAGTATTATGTAAAATGTAGGGGCCCAAAAGAGGTAGTACCCCGGGCCCCCAAACGATGGAAAATTTGTAGCTACGCCCCTGGGTTTGACTCCCGAAGTCTTTCCCATGATTAACAGGAAAAAGAATCAAATAACGCTTCAATGTTAGGTTCACAAGACAAAGAATCAAATAACGTCAAATGTGCGGGAGGGTCTAAGTCAGTAAGAATAGCCCATAAGGTTTTTGAAATAAGATAATGCACCATAGATACCTCAGAATATCTATTTTGTTTGCATTCAATACCGGAAATAGTGCTTCGCCCCGCACTTGGGGAGTTCTCGCTGCCTCTACAAACCCCCTTGTTGCCAAGGGGAAGAGTTTACAATTTTTCCACTAACTCCAGGAAGAACATATTATAGGGCACAATAAACGCCTTCCGAAACAATGAAGCTAATAAAGATTAATTATGTACACACACATACACACACACATATATATATATACACATATATATACACATATTTATATATTTTTTATTATTTTTTCGGGTTTGGGGGGGATTTCCCCCCCCCCCACTCGAAAAAAAATCCTGGCTACGCCCATGGTCACGGCTGACCACACATAGTAACCCTGTCACAACACGTACTTGCTGCACAGAATGTTTAATTTCGTTGCGACATCCTTTGTCTCTGTGGTGACTTTCTTAACTTTTTGAGAAATGTACTAAATTTTTGATGGGCAGATTATCTGAAAAAACTTAAATTCCCTGTTTCTATTGCAAGGGCTGTTCAACCTGAGAGGCAGTGATGTGGAGTATACACCATTCTTCCTAGGCTATGCAGTAGTCGAGCCTTCCAGCGTCAGGTCAGTAAAGTGTCTTAAGATAAACAGGGCGCTATAGTATTTTGTACAAAGCTTATATCAAATCACTACGTCTGTCTGTCTGTCTGTCTGAAAAAAAAATTATACATGTTTTTTGTCCCAATTCCCATTATCGGATCAAGTTCTTATTTTGAACACAAATTTATTGTCAATCGCAATACATAAATCAATTCAAAAAAATAATCAATCAGTCAATCAATGATTGATAGTTTACTAAATTTATTTTATATAGAAAAGGGGCTTTAAAGTTTGCAGTATTGACAGACATGACAGTGATTATGCGGTTCTTACCTTAGATAAACTTTGTGATTTTAAATTATTTTTTAAATTATTCTTTGACATAAGATTTCTAATAATAATCATGGCTGTGTGGTTATTATGGCTGAGTTGTTAGAGCAGTTGTTGAATGTGGCTAGCTGGTTATTGTAGCTGGTTAGTAGGCCTGTAGCTGATTAGTTGGCTAGTTCTTCGAATTCAAATGAACTAGATGTTGCTTTCAAAGAAGATTTTATACAAGTCTCAATAACAGAATGACTTAGGGAATGTTCAGACTAAATGTTTAATAACGGTAATCTCTTTTTTGTGTTCATTGTGATTAATTAGATCCGGTTCACTTCCGGTTCACCTCCTATGCATAATAAAATACAGTCAAAAAATACAAAAAGAGAACGTCATAGACAGCGGAGGCGCTGTGGCTGAGTGGTAATGCGCTTGGCTTCCGAACTGAAGGGACCAGGGTTCGAATCCTAGGATTTTTTATTTCTGGATTTTTTTTTTGGGGCGCCTCTGAGTCCACCCAGCTCTAATGGGTACCTGACATACGTTGGTTGAAAGTAAAGGCGGTTGGTCGTTGAGCTGGACACATGACATCCTCATTTATGGTGGGCCTTAACATATGGACTTTACATCATCTGCCCCATAGATCACAATATCTGAAAGGGGAACGTTTTTCTTTCACAAAACGCGATTTGGTAACGATCTAATAAAACCTAAGAATGTGTACACTGAAAAATTTGAACTCGATGTCAAGGACGCCATAAGAAGGTCATTGTTGCCAACTAGATAATGATACAAAATATATTACATTGTACTATAATAGAAAAACTTAGAAATTTGATTCTGTACTGCTAACAATGGCGAAAATAACATTTCAACATTTTTGGTACTCTGTACACATGACAGGATACATCAAAAAGTTTTCTATTAATGGAGTCGCTTCCAAGCATTCAAACATCCTCAACTAAATATACTTAACTTCTATCACTGAAATAAAAATAAATTAATTAATAAAGATTTCATGTTTAGAGATTATATCTCCCATTAGCTCGACGCAGTGAAAAATCATAGATGCAGTTTTCTCAGCTATGCAGCCTGACGCTAATTACTGTTTTTTATTGCGTATCGTAGGTTGTATATTCTAGACAAAAACAGAAGACTCGATGCCACACCCACAGATGACGAAACTAAGTCCAAACTTCACGTCCATTTAAACACTGGAGTTGATGGTGCATGCAGCAGCGCAGATTGTGTTCAAGTAAGAGTTAGTCATTATATCTTATCTTATAAAATACAGACGTTACTTTAAAAAAATAAGATTATGTGCTACGCGTGTTTATAGGCCAATCTAGTCATGTATGCTAATCAATTACTTAAACTCGGTCATTGGTTTTCCTGGCTGACTTAGACAACCCATTCCATGATGTAATAGCACTTGGGAAGAAGGAGCATTTGAACAAATTTGTCCTAGCATATTGTTACTAGTGTATGATTTTATTTTTGTATCTTTCTGAGTATTTTCATTAGATTATTTTTTTGAAGATTATGGTTCAGTGTTTTATGCATAATTGCTACTTTACTTTTGAGTCTTTTATCCTGAAGGCTTTTCAAATTTCATGATCTAGGCCTATCTATCTATCTATCTATCTATCTATCTATCTATCTATCTATCTATCTATCTATCTATCTATCTATCTATCTATCTATCTATCTATCTATCTATCTATCTATCTATCTACCTATCTATCTATCTATCTATCTATCTATCTATCTATCTATCTATCTATCTATCTATCTATCTATCTATCTATCTTTCTGTCTGTCTGTCTGTCTGTCTACTTATTTATTCTATTCTATTTCATTCTATTTTATTCTATCTATCTATCTATCTATTTATCTATCTATCTATCTATTTTTCTATCTATCTATCTATCTATCTATCCATCTCTCTCTCTCTCTCCTCCTTTCTTCTCTACTCAACTATATCATTAGATGGTAGGTCACCGAAACCTTTTCCTTCTCTAGGTACTTGAATACAATCTGGTCGACCTCGAAGCATATTTAAAGACCCTGGCTGATACGACCAAAGTTCTTATCACCTACTACGCCAACTACGCTGTCTACCAGGCAGTTAAGGTGAGTCAGACTAATTGAAGATATAACAGGAGGCTTTTGCGAGAGCCCTACATTGCATAGAGCAGGGCCGGCCCTTAAATAGGCAAATTAGGCAGCCGCGTAGGGCCTTCGATTGGTGGGGGCCTCGGCCACTACTCAAAACATTTTTTAGAGAAGAAATGATGAAACGTGTCCCCAATGTTATTGTTGGAGTGCACTAGTAAACAAAAAAAAAAGTAAAGTTCCCCTTTGATACCGTGTGGTCTATAGGGCAGATGATGTAAAGGTCATCTAATTCTGTGGCCTACGGTTAATGAGGATGTCATGTGACCAGCACAACCACCAACCGTTTTTACTTTTCCCCCAACTAATGTCAGGTACCCATTAGAGCTGGGTGGACTCAGAGGAGCCCAAATATTCCGAAATAAAAACCCCAGACTTCACCAGGATTCGAACCCGTGACTCCCGGTTCAGTAGCCAAACTTTTTACCACTCAGCCACCTCGGCTCCTGGAGTGCACTAGGGTGTAAATAAATTGTGTAATTGTTTGTTTTTCGCTCTTTAATTATTTCATTTGAGCCCACCAAAGTCACTTCTCCTACGGCCTCCAATGATCTAAGGTCAGCCTTACATAAAGTTGTGTTATAAACTACATAGGTTCCAACCAATTTACTCTCTTAGGGTCAAACTTAATAAATGATTTAATTTACCTTACATTGTACATGGAAGGAGGTGGCCGAGGGATAACCGCTTGGGGTCATGGGTTTGAATCTTGCTGATGACCGGAATATTTAAGGTCGCCTCTGAGTCAACCCGTATCTAATAGATTGCTGACTTAAGTTGGGGGGGGGGGGAAGGCGGTTCATCATTGTTCTGGTCAAACGACACCCTCGTTAATCGTGAATCATCTGCCCCTTAGATCGCAAGGTCTGAAACGCAAACTTTACGTTGACATGTAAAACAGAGCATAGTCTTTTGGTGTACAGAGATACAAGAGCACCTGAAATCTATTTTCTATGTTCAGTTTTCTAAAAGCAAGGTGTGGGATATTCACGGTTTGGAAACACTAGCTCTCGATCGCTCCTCGTGGTGTGAAGTCGTGAGTGTCGGAGTCACAACTCATTCCGTCCTACAAACACAACTCATCTCGTCCTACAAGCGCAACTCATCTCGTCCTACAAACACAACTCAGCTCGCCCTACAAAC